>DWJQ01000426.1:0-14532 GCA_018248915.1 Hesperia meskei straton | reverse complement strand
GTGAGCGGCGCAGCGTAACGCAGTTTCTTGAAGTGTCACCCGGCAAACCAATTTATAAGACGTTATCACGTCAAAATAAGAATTTGTTTACAATCGAAAATTGTAAATAAGAATTACTAACAATAAGAATTATTTACAATTTGGACGATCACTGTTGTCATGGGCGGCAATGAAAGGATGATGCTGCATGCATTTTTGCTAGACACCTGAATTACTTAAACAGTCTCAATTAAATTTTATAAAGGGTGCTTCGCGAAAGATACTTTTATAAACTACACCATGTAAAACTGTTGTTGTATTAATAATATTATTCCATGATTTTACATTTGCTAACAGTGCGTTGTCGTTGTCACATGTCGAAGTCGTTTTTTTGTTAAAGTTTTACCTAGACTGTTCCCATTTCCCACATGTACCTTAAGCTCTAAAGCGCAAGAAAGAGAAATTGATGGATTAGGTAACTCCAGTCGAATCGAACGTTGACTAACGTATTCTTGTCCCAATCTATATCCTCACTTCGCGTAGGAACGTTTTAGGATCTCTTTAAATTTCAAGTGCCAAGACAATAAATCTCTGAAGCCGAGGATATATTTTAATGTTCGATTATAACTATGAAGAATTGTTACTCTTTCATAATCTTTCCATAGTGACTACAACATTAACTACCACTGCTACAATATTGAGTATCTTTCCTCATAACTGTGGTGACATAGAGCATAGGTACTCAACTGAGCTCCAGTGCAGATTGGTGGAGTTAAAATGGGAATCTACTATGATACTAGGCGATTAAGAAAAGTGTCCATTTGCATCTTGCTCTAGGTCGGTCCCACAGTTGTTATGGGAGGCAGGGGAAGAGTGGTGCCGAATGCCCATTTGCTACTTTAGTTTAGGCTCCTATATAGTAGCATTTCGAACCGCCAAACAACTTACAACTGTTGTTTCTAGCTGAGGGTTTGAGACAAAGTTTCTTTCTTACCACTGCTTTCTTTCTTTCTTCGTCAGCAACGCATCGACTTATATCCACGAGAACGATGACCATTTCACATCAGGTGTAAAATGCTCGTTTGTCGACTATAAACTAAAAGAAACAGCCAAAGTAAAACAAAGATCGCAAATAAAGAAAAAGAAATCAAACATTTTTTATCGCACTTGGATATTTGATTGCTATTCGAGACTGCTCCCAATAGCAGTACCGTCGATTTACTCGTATAAATCCCTGTTTACAATATTTACTTGAAGCACATCGTTTCTCCACTCGAGAACAATTGTTACACAACTGTTCGCTGCCAGGCAGCTTTAAATATTGGTATAACTTGGAATACGTTATGCTTCCATATTCTACGTAGATTTACTCTCCTTAACTTTTTGAAGATTTGTAAAGTTAGGTCGCACTTATCGCCTTTTTCAATTCTTGGTCTACAGATGTCTAAGTAGAAATATGTCTAAAGAACTTTTCTGTTGCGGAGAGTAGGTAACGAATTCGGAGACCAATAAATAAATTTTGTAAATAGGATATTAGACAATATCCTATTTACAAAATTTATTTTTACTCCTTTAGTCATATCCGCTAATAAAGTGATTACATCAGTACCTACCTTCTTGGTATAAGAGAAGACGTAAGATATCATCTTAAGAACTGTGCCACAACAATGGAATATATCCTCTCAATTATAACGACCTGCTCCACTTAAGGGAAGAATCCAAAAGGAAAGCCAAAAGTTCTAAAACCCCTCGCAATTTCCAGAATTCGCCTAGAGAACTACGAGCAATGGTGCGCGGTGGACGCCGTGACCCAGGGTTGTGCCGGGTCCCCAGCGGCGTGCCGTGCCGCAGTGGTAGCTGTGCTGGGCACCCAGCTCCGCGCGGCCTGCGCCTGCAGGGGCACTGACTTCGCCCAGCTCTACGACTGTCTTGGCTGGCAACGGCTTCTCTGGCTCAACCCTTGTGTCGGTAAGATGACATTTTCAAACGTTGATAGCCTTAGTGAGTAAGCGATTGTTTCAAGAAAGTTGATCAGGTAAGACGTCATTTCAGTAATTGATCAGTAGGTATAGTCTTATTTCTGCACTCTGTCTTAATTTCTATAACTATCACCAAAGCCTTTGGTGTTACTGATGTCCATAAACAATAGCATGGACGTAACCAGGGTTAGGGTTACGCTAAACAGCTGCACGCCTCCTTAGAACTCGGCTGAAGTGTCTTCTTCTTAAATCTGATTTGCCTCCCCTCCTAGATAAGAAAAGTTGCGTCCTTTGGATCCGGAGGATAGGTCGTCAAAAGAAACCACATTTTATAAGGTGGCTCGTAACTATTTTCATCAAAACCTAATGATATCTTTCTGTTCCAGTGGAATCCCAAAGCGACTACCACGTGAAAACCTACGGCTCCCCGCAGACCACGACGCCGTTGGACAACGGCATCCCGGACCTCACCGTGCCCCCCCACCCCCCCACCCCCCCCCACCCCCCCCCTCACCCCCCCCGCCACACCACGCAGCACGGAACCTCGCAGGTGGAAACTGCGCATGTAAGTTGTTTAACATAAGACATAGAAACAACTTACCGTGACCGGTAAAGAGGACAAAGCATGTTTTTTGAATCTATATGGCTGTGGAAGTATTACGTCACTAAACAAAAATGATACCTGTCTATATTTATTCTATACATATAAAAATTTGCATGTCCTGACTTTTTCATCATCGCATAGCTTCAACTACGGATCTCCAGAAAAATGAAATTTTGGTAATGTGTTTCTTTTGTCATTGCTTTGATATTGCTGCTAGTACATATAATCTGTTTCACATTACAGGAGAACGCTCGCCAAGAGCTCAGCCCAATCACGACGATGTCGGAGCAAACGATCAAACCAATCGAAATAGCGCAAATATCGAAGCCGGCGGTTGAAACGACACCCGAGACGTCCACAATCGCAACGACCACGACGACCACGTCCACGACCTCAACAACAACGACGACCACGACGACCACCACAACGACCACGACCACGCCGAAGCCGACCACGACGCTCGAGCCGACGAAGTACTGCATCGTTAAGAAACCGGAGAGCGATGATCAGGCGCAGTATATTAAGATGGGGGAAACTAGACGCGTGAGTTTTTACTTTGACTTAGATTTTTAGGACTTTCAAACTGTTATAAATATTACTATGCTTTCTTATTAGTTCAAATCTAATTTGTAGAGAAATCATGCAAGAAGATCAAGTAGATAAAATTTCTAATAAGCATTAATTTGGAGTATGTGCTCCATATTAATGCTTATTGGAATATTTCAAAATAAACTTATGCTTGTCTCGTGGTCCCATTAAATTTGAACAAGACCTAACGCGAAGTATTTGACTAGTGCCCTAATAATATGCATTTCAATGACTTCACCTACGTCGGTAACGCTCTCATTTGATTAAATTACTTGACGATATTGAAGTCAGTTTCTTTATTAAGCTTATTAATTTCCAATTAAATTTTTCTCACAGCTCAAGTTCAACAGTTTCTCTCACTTCTATATCTGTTTCCAGTTATACAGATCAGCAGAACTAGCGGAGTGCACGGACCTGTGCGTCTGTGAGGCGTCCCTCCAGGTGTCGTGCAAGGTGGCCTGCGTGCCCCGCGCTCCGTGCTCGTCCCGTCTGGCGCACTACTCGCACGCCGCGCCCGCGTACCAGGCCTACCGCGGCCGCTGCTACTGCTACTCTGGCTCGTTCATCTGCATGCGGCCTAACCCTGGTAATTGCTTCTTCTTTTTTTGAATCTGTCTTTGAATCGAACAGTATTACTGCTACTCTGGCTCGTTCATCTGTATGCGGCCTAACCCTGGTAATTTTTAATTCTTTTTTTGAATCTGTCTTTGAATGTGTGTTTAAATTAATAGTGTCAGTGGGTGTCTGGAAAAGATTGTTGTCAAGCCTTTTTTGCTGTGTCTAATGTGGGCTTGAATGTTCTGTGTCTGCTATAACGAGGATTCTATTTGCATCAGTAAAAAATAGTAACGATGTTTCCCGATTCTTGATACATTAAAACAGTTGTTCCACTGCCAACGAGTCGGCGAGTAAAGCTCGGCTACTTTCTCGCTCAAGACACGTACAAAACATGTGATATTTCGTGTATGTTTTCGGGCGGTGTGAACAGTCTGCGAGTACTCGCTCGCATTGGCATCTCTTCTGTTTACATGGGGTGCCATTTATATCCCTTTCTTGATCGTGATAATAGCCGAGCTTTAATCGCTACTCTCCGGCGTTCGGACACATGCATAAAGTTCTAAGGAAGTTCACGTAGTTGATAATTGGTCGTTTGTTAGTTACACAATCACTTTGTGCTCGACCGTTCGTTGGTTCAATGATCACTTCGTAATTGATCGCTACTTAGTTACAATTTAATCACGTACTTGGTTGAAGTGTAGCAAATGGATATATCTACTCTTTTGAGCAACAAAGTCTGTAAACTGTTGCTCATACTGCATTCACTCAAGTGTCTCCTTTATTTGTATAGTGCATGTATTGCCCGTAATTTTGGAAAGATACGCAGCCAGTGTGATTGATTGATCATTGATATATTTTGGCAAAGAAATATGCGAAAAGAGTGGACGAGCCCCAATTGCTCTATACAATTATATTTATCTATACAATGGGCACATTGTATAGATAAATGTGAGGGGCGTAAAAATCTTCAACAGCGTGATTCAGGCTTCATGATAGGTATCGTTAATATTTCAGGTGAATACAAGCTCCCAGAAGGTGTGTACCTGCTTCTCGGCTTCAGCGCCGTCGACGAGTCGCTCCTGAGGCCGCACACTGGTTTGGGAGCCGAGGATGCTGTGCGTCTACTCCAGCAGTATCTGTATTCTGTCCACAGTGAAGGGGTAAGTTTTGCTTCTAAAGCTACCATCTTAGTAGATAAATTTATAGAGTGGAGATAAGTCAGGTTTTTATATTTTGTGAATTGGTGATGGATATTAATACAAGGCAGCTGAGGACACACGTAATACACTATTATTTCTTTGACTAAATAAACTTATTATTATTATTAAATCTATTAATATACTTATTATTAAATCTATTTAATATACTTACTTATTATTATTAAATCTATTAATATACATACGCAGATATCACAACAACCGACTTGATACCTGGTTGTAGATATTTGTTTTTAAATGGCGTCTTAGATTAACGACTGCTACCAGTCTATAACACTTACCTTAACCAACATTTATTTTCTTAATTTTCAGACGAACTGCACGCTGACTCTCTTCAACATCAGCAACGAGAACGTGATCATATCAGCCAGCGTGCCGCCCAGGGAACAGGAACTGCTGAGGGATTCTGGAGACGCTTTGCTGGATAGAGAAAAGGTATTATTATCATTAAAATTGATCAAACTGCAGGCCAAAAAACTGACTAACCTAATCGTAACAAATAACAAAGAGGTGCTTACCACTTATTTATTCCAAGTGATGTGGTGCATAGACGTTAATTACACTGAAGCTATCACTGATGCGTTGCCGTTTATAAAAGGGGCAGGAGATCTTATTAAACTGCAACCGATTTTTTTTATTATACATACGACTCTATTAAATATTGCCTATATTTCCTATAGTTCATATTATTTTTCATTACAGGAGGAGTGCATTGACGTTCTCAAGATTGTGAAATCCCGTATCAACTCACAGCACGAGGACATCTCCTCTCATCTCCTGCTGTCCATCTTTAAAATTGCTGAAGTAGATGTCGTCTATCCTACACCGCCTAGCTCCGCCATTGGAAGCCACAAACCAGACAAAAAGATTTACATCTTCATATTTTTGATCACAATACTTTACAACTTCAAGGAGACCATCTCCTTCCTATTCGTCATCTCATTTCTTAAAAATATTGTCAATTGTTTGTCGAATTTATTCGATACTAGAATTAGTAGCACAAAAGGATATTCTACTTCTATTTCTTTAGACGTTGTTCCTTTCTCTAAGAAAAGTTATATTTTAAACGAGAATAACATTTTTGTATCTATTTTTAAATGTTATGAAGAATTTATTGACTATAATATAGTAGTTGATGTAAAATACCATGATATTCAGCACAGAGCACTCGCTTTAGATAAAGCACAAATAAAACATATCACCGATGAAAATATAATAGATGTAAGGAATTTAGAGGTAAATAACTGTAAGGAAATAAAACATATCATAAACGCTGTGAGTATTACAATATGTACTAATATAAATGAACTTGTTGCTGATGCAATTATACCTAAATATTTTTCTAGAGATGTGTATTACGAAATTGGATGTACTATTATTGATTCGGAGAAGCTTTTTGGTGATTTCTGTTTTGGAAAAATCGCGTCCTCTTCTTATGGGATTGTAAAATCCGTTAGCTTAGGACTGACTCTAGTAGTAGTATGAAGACTGAGATGATAACTAAACATATCATAGTTAAGTGTTTCTTTTGTTTCGACTTAGAACTGGTGCTTGTAGGTCGATCTTAAAGGCTGGGTTTTGTAAATAAATGTACTACGCCTTTTACACTGTTAGTGTTTCGTTTTAATATTCTGTTAGCGTAAGCTGTTCTTATGTCACAGAGATTGCTTCTTTCTCATTATTTCTTGTATTTGCTATCTGCGATTTATTTATTATAGTGATTCTTATTTCCATCGTTAAAGTCTACAACTTTCTATTTTGTAACTTTAGATTATTTCAGTGTTCTTTGTGGTAGATAAATTAAATCAGTGTCTGTGACATATAAACTTTCCCTATCGATAGGTTGCGATAGATTGATTGGGTAGGTCTGTTGTAGAATTACGTACGCCTTTCTGTTAGATAGATTATGTGTAAGTAGACGTTATTATATCAATGTGAATGCACGATTAGTACACACACCGTGACGAAACGTAGGGAAATGTTATGAATTATTTTTATAGAAACGTATTGATTAATTAATACAATTTAATAATTTGTCAGAGAATTAAAACGAAAAAAATATATATCAAATGTTATTCTAAAGAAATAATACATGTACTACTTACCCAGTATAAAGGAACTTTAATTGTCGAAATGTGAAAAAGATGGAATTTGTAGACATATTCACGAGGAAAGACAAGAAAAACACTAAAAATATGTAACACACCTGGTGAAAAAAGTGTCAACCAACATAATAATGTGGTATTAGGTATAACAGTATCTCATGACCTTTCAATGTTGATCGTCATCAATTTCCTGAAATAAAACAGTTGTTTTGCGAGGTTACAGTGTTACGACTGTTGCAGCTAATACAATTTCATCCAGTTGTCTTGTCTTTTTCTATCGATAATATATTTCATTTCCCCTCTTATACTTTGCCCCTTCTCAGATATAATTAGCTTCTGTTAACAACATTCCGACTCTAATAATTCAAAATAGTTCAATTACGTTTCGTCCGGTGCACAAATTTGTTACCTTAGGCGACACTTAGATAAATGTATCCTCTCAGACGTTACTCTTGGGGTATAAAGTGTTTTGAATTGGTAAATAATGAAGCTTTAATTTGAGGTAGATAATAGGTGTTTGTGTTCTAAAGAGTTTTAACGAGTTAGTGATGTGTTTAGGTAATAAATGTCTAGATACTTATCGATCGTTCGAACTGTCTCGCGTCATTCTATTTCAGCTGTTATATTTCACGAAAGCGCTTAAATTTCAGCTATTTTGTTATCAAAACAAGTAGTTTTATCTTTAGTATGTTCCATGTTAACTAGTCCATGTTTCAAATACTTAAATCATTAAGTATTTTGAATTCACTCTGCTTAGATTTTGCTTTATGGTGAGTACGTAAATTCTGAAATCAGTAGAAAAGCGCCATCGTGAGATATAACAACTACCCGGCCTTTATATCTGTTCTTTATTTTTAATGTTATTTATAAAATGTTAAAAAACGTTACTTTATATTTTAGAAATGTTACGTAGTTAAAATTTGTTATGTTGTGATTTCTCAGGTTTCTTTTTCTCATCTATTGGACATATTGTGTGGTTTCATAATATAGGCAATTCAAAAAATGTTAAAATAGAACCTTTAAAAGGTCAAGGTAGGATAAAATCAACGAGTATTTAGACTCTTTGAGTAAATAAATTCCTACTACTAAAATACTGCTGTTACTAAATGTTACGCCTAGTAAAGCTTGTTCATAAGAAACACCAGAATGAATTACGTTTGTTATAAAGAGCACAAATTATACTTATACAAAAAAAACTTCACGAAAACAATGGCGTTAACTTCACTTCAATCATTGAAATTACCAAATGCTTGATGAGAAAATTAAATATTTAGTAAACATACACTTATTACTTATAAGAATTTTATAGATGCGTTATTATAATTTATCATTATATTATTAATTATCTTCGAATATTCCCGACCACGTTAACAGTCACGTATTAAACTATAAAATACGTATTTTTGCGGATCCCTAGCTTAATAAGCAATTAATAAAATGATTTAAGTATTAGAGATTCGAAATTTCGTGAAACTTTAATTTTATGAAGTATTTTATTTGTACAGTGTTCTGATATTACTTACATATATTTGTCTCACTTTAGAGGTTTCAATAAATAATGGTCGTTCTATTTCGAACAAACAAAGAAAAAATTCCCAACAGTTTCATAATAATCTAGCAACACTGATTTTATATTTAAAAAATCATTGATGAGGTTGCGCGTCTCTGTTCAAGACAAAAGATCCAAGTAATAAACATTCGAATTTTGAATATTAATAAAGTGATCGTCATAATGAGAATGGCGTTGAACAGAATGTGCTAGCAACATAAATTATGTATTTATTTATTTTTGTATTGTGAGTTATAACAAAATGTTAATTGTTAAATTTTAAATGATAATAATAGGAAAGGAAACGAAAAGCAAATTAGTAAGAAAATGTGCCTAGTTAACGTGGTCATGTCACCAAATGACACAAAGTTAAGCGAAATTGATTATAACGATACATATCAATAAAGCTCAATTTTGTACCTATTGTATTTCTAGCATACATGTTGCAAAGCAAATGCGTATATTATCTTTATGTAGCTTAGGTATAGGAAAGTAGCTAATAAGTTATTATTAATTATAGGTAATTGTTTCTAAATCAAATATTCTCATGTTGTGTTGTAGACAAAAATATCTAGTATTTTTTATTTATATAAATTTTGTAATCTACATATATATGATATGTTTTTTAATATTATTTATAAAAGTTATATGGTTTTGATGAGATTTCTTCTCGAGCCTTTTATGAATAATAAATATGTATGTATACAATTAATGAACATAGATTTAATTCTACCTCTATGGTAATTCCCGAATCTATCGGTCATTTTGTCTGTGAGATTTTAGAATCACCATATACCTATATCACTATGCAAACGCTTATAAGTTATTATTCTGCACTTCCAAAAATATGCAGACATAAGACACAAATATACACAACTTTGTTACAGAAGTGCAGATTCGTAAGTTATTCGGATTATTCATGAATCGATTAATATAATTAATTATTATAATCACTAAATTAAAAAGGATTAACTAATCATATACACAAATTAAAGTCTATTGTTAAGTGAAAACGATACATATCATACACAAGACGAATGTGAAACTTTGACTTATAGTAGATATTATTTATTTAATATGGTGTTTTCCATTAAAGTTAATAGGATAATAATAAGTTGTTCAATGTGCATAGGATGTTCAATTTTATGTGTATTCTTACGACACAATTTAATATTATGTATTTTATTGACTTGTTGAAATTTTATTTGTATTGATGTTCCTTGGTCAAATCAGCGAGATTCTAGTGACCAGGTTTCTCCATGTTATTTGAAGATTTGTGTCCTATTTTAAGTGACGCAAGGGCATAAGTGGATTATAGAAAAATGTTCGTTTAAAAATATCGCTTATAATAAATTATTGTGTGTTAGACAAATTTAATGTGAACGACTATGTAGATTCAATGTATAGCAATATGTTTCAATAAATAATAATAGTTGATATGTAATATTTAATATCGGTTTGGATATAAATTCTTGGAAAAAAAAATGTATCAAATAATCATTTCTCTTAGAGCTGATAAAAATTAACACATATCGATTTATGCCGTCCATGAATAATTGTTCATTAAACTTGGTATTGATAAAATTAACTTAATTTCCCAATATATATTTTAAACTATTTAACCCAATGTTAAATGTTAAAGACTTTAACTAAATTTACTGTCGTTGCTTTTTATTTAAAACAGGCATATTATTAATGAAAAAACTGTTTCAAACTGTTCTCGTCGATCCAATAAAATATATCACAGATTATAAATACCAAACCGATATTGAAATAGATTAAAAATATAATGTGAATACACAGCACTGTAGTGATATGCGTAACTGAGCTTCTAACAGAGTACATATTGTTTATACACTACTTAATACGTACGTACGACATCTATTGTATTTATTTATAATACCCACTCCCGCGGTAATTCTGTAATTTTGTTGTAGCTAATAAATATTTGTATAAAAGTGTTGTCAATGGTTTTATTACTTGATCCATTTTTGCTTAAACACTTCAGCGCTGTGGACTTTATGGTGTTGATCAAAAACGAATGGCTACAAGGAGGTTAAACGGACAATGTTCCTATGAAAGATTTTGAACAACGCATCGGACAACTTACTAAGTAGGTAATCACGAAAATTAAATATTTTATAGGATGCGTTGTTATAATTTATCATATTTTGTACTATTAATTATCTTCCAATATTACCGACCACGTTAACAGTCATGTAGGTACTAGAACTATTAGAAGACTTAAATACTATCGATAGTATCGATTTTTTCAATACTATCGATAGTACTATCGATATCCTAACTGATTTTCAAGGTCAACAATCGATAGTGAAACTATCGATAGTTCGGCATCATTAACTTATACCGGTACGTCCTACCTAATCTATGTCTGACTGACGTGAAGTGACGTGACATTGTTGACATGTTGACATTAGTAGGCATATCCATAGAACAATGGCATATCCGTAGAGGTTATTATCTCTACTCTATGGTCATATTAACTGAGTCAGTAATTAGGTAGGTACCTACCTACCTAGGTACGTAGGTAGGTACAGACAGAGGGTGACAGAGACAGCGCCTTACAGGGAAGGCAAACTGTAACGCGCTGTCTCTGTCACCCATACATCATCCACGTGCCAAAAGATCGTTGTAGGACTCTATATAATATCTGTAACACTGGTAAAAGAAGATAAGAAACCATACACACACTGTACACCACAGGGTACAAAGTGGTATAAAATCAAATGAGTTTAAATCCAGTGTTAAAACTGTGTTGGATTGGACAATAAAGTTCTAAGATTGGGCAATACACAATGAAATTAAGATTAATAAGATACGACAGCAGTAAAGAGTAAAGACTCGTTACCACAATCGTATCTTATTGTATCTTGAGCTAATTTTGAATTTCATTAACTTATTACAAACTTGTATTAAGGTTTTTAAATGTAATTTCGAACAGTTTTTAATCGCAATAGCAAATACCTAAATATTATCATAAATCAATCTTAAATTATATTATATTTATTTATTAAATGATATTTACAGCATTTTGTGGTACATAGGTACATACTTAAAAATATAAAAAAAAATATAATAAAACTAAAAATAAAACTATTAATAGTTTAGTATTATCACAGTGCACAATTCAAAACTTTTAAGAAATTCCTCAATCATAAAATAGAGTGGCGGCCTAAAATATCTGTTCTTTCTTCTACTTATTAATTAAATGTTTTGGATCCATTGTTAACACGAAGTTTTACTGTGAAATCAATAGTAATTATTATTTTATTTTGAATAAGTTTAACATCCTAGCAAAAATCGAAAATAAAAAATACAATTCATATGCAATCGTAAGAGTCTAAAATCGGTAATACTCATTATGTATCGGTTTTTATAATCTGTTTCGTCTTATACAGATTACTAATTTAGAATTTTTGCGTATTTCTTTACTTAAACAATTACAGTTTAATGTTTTTATGACTTTATTTACGTTATTTTTTATTGTAAATAAATAATCATTATTTTTACTTACTAACTTGAGAAAATTTGAAAATCTGTATGAACCGTAAACGTCACTTTAGCGTAGCTTTTCGAACACACTAAAGAATGTGGTAATTCTTCAAAATGGTCGCTTTGTATGGTTTGCCAACTTGCATGTCTGTGTTTTAGAGTCCTTTGTTTTCGTTATTCTTTTGATATTTTCTGATATCCAGAAGAAAGTTTACCCTGCTCCTCGCTGTTTTACGTATGCATGAATATAATCACTGGAGTCTCAAATTGTGGTGTGTGTGAAAGATGTCATCGGTAATGTGAGAGCACTCGTCTAGCATTTTTATTTTGCGGGATTATGACGTTTAGGATTCCTATTCGGATTTGCAAAGGGTGAAAAATTTTCAGGTAACTTGTGAATTTACTAGCTTTAGTAACCTTATACTACTTTTAGCACTACGCTTTAAAACAAAGCAGTCTCTAATTTTAACATTCCTCAGGTCTATGTCAGAAATGATTTGTACTGAACATTCCTTCAGTTTTTTATTCTACTCTGTTTTCAATAAAACTTATGTTTAGATTATGCATGTGCCACACTATTTTGTTATTGTTTTATCACTACGCGATCGATTTGTTCGCAATGTTTCTAGATCGTATTCCACTTTCGTATTTGTTCTTGTAAACTTTGACATATTTATCGAGATTTGTCCAGCTCAAAGAACTTGATGAACTATACCCCATAACGATCAGTATTTCTTCATAAACTTTACAAATTAAGTATAGATTGTAAGATGAAGATTTATAATAATAATAATAATAAGATTGTAGATGTTTACATGATTTAGAATATTAAGATTAATTTATGATTTATGAATGAATGCTTAATAATACTATAGATTCTATGTAAAAACTTTCTGTGTAAAATCGTCTAACTTATCGTGACCATTTTTTCCAGGGCTATTTAAAGACATCCAACACCACATAAGGTAACAGTAAAAGGATCAAAACATTAAGAGAACCGTGGAATCTGTGAATTATCATAGCAGTACGAGAGCTATTAATAAAATAGTGATTACTGAGAAATATAAATGCTAATTGTGAGTGGAAAGTGTGGGAGCAGTGTGCTCGTGTGATGGGAGGGGTGGGGTGAGAGGTGAGGCGCTCGGGCGCGGGCGCCATGAACCCGCCGGCGCCCGGCAAGACGGCCGCGCGCTCCTCAGGGTACAACCAGAAGGCGCTCGCCGAGATCCGCAACTCATTACTCCCATTCGCTAATATTGGGAGCTCAGAACCGCCTGGCTCCTCCGCAGCCAGCACCGTAAGCTCTGGAGTGAGCTCTGGATTCAGTTCATCGTCAGGGAATGGGCTCGACAAAGATTTGAATGTGCTTCCACAGTCATTGAACCAGCTCATTGCACTTGGATATGATGAGGTATGATGTTTTGTATATTGCTCTTTAAAATTTTAGATAGCATCAAAATCTTTATTATCTTCTCTTTGGAATTAATTTGTATTGTTGCTAATTCCTAATATGAAATACATAAATACATAAATTGCTAGATTTAGATTTGTCTTTGACAATACAAAACATTACTGCTTTATTGTGTATCTTTTGTTAACTTAATCATTCATAACAAACTACTATGTAAAATAAATGTTTAAATAGTTATTTCTTGCACTTTTTGCTCCGAGCTTAACATTTAGTAAGAAAAAATTTAAGTCAACAGATTTTCTTCAATCATAACCAAAACACTCGCACTCAAGTCACTTTTCTAATAAACTAAGTGTAATTAAATAATTTAATCCACAAACAACATGCACTTTTGATTTATTATTCTAATAACAGATAAGATTATCACTTGTTTTGTCTATTTTGTTGTACACAGTTCCATGTATTTTGCCATACAATAGTGTGTTTCTGAAATACTTAGATACTAACAATGCTCCATCGGGTTTCATTTAGAATTCATTATTGTTTTTTGTGTGCCACAAATGACAGCTTTCGGCTAAGCTATTAAGGTAGATTTAAGATTGACAACAGGATTAAAAAATGATGTTAGTAAATTTTGCTTACTAGCTAAATAAATAAATTGTACTGTGAGCGCAGGAAATTTTTTTGAGTTTTGTTTCGGAGGGGTGTGGCAATTTCAAATGCTCCGCAATTCAAGTATAAAATAGACAGAACAAGTGGATATTAAATAAAATGCTGATGCTGAAAAACAAAATTATATTTTGTGATATTTGTATTTCTATTTGTTTGCTGGTGAAGTAGTAAAGTTTGTTTTATTATGTTATTATGGACAACCATATGGACCCATTGATGATATTTGGGAAAATATATTTGCCATGTATTTTTTACCTTTAAGGCACTTCTCACACAATGTTATTCATGAGATACGCTACTGCAATGCTACCCAAAATTAGTATGTATTTGACACTATGTACTGACAGGACGATGCGT
>DWJQ01000425.1:0-14535 GCA_018248915.1 Hesperia meskei straton | reverse complement strand
ACGAAACACAGTGCCTGAACGTTTGAAAAAAGGGAATGCACAGCTGTCTTTTAAACTTTTCATTTACGTAAAAAATCAATGAGATATATTTAAAAGTTAAAAAAAAACCAGGAATGCAATACAAAAAATACAATGAAAATACCGGAGACATGAACAATGCCAATCTTTTTTTGACATATTTCTGTTGGTTGTTGCTATAGGCGCTCACAATAGTTATTGTGAGCAGCTGGTTACATTTCCTTAATGGACAACAAATACAATTTAATGAGTGACAATAAAGCTTGTTTGAATGCTTAGTTGGTGATAAAATCACGGAAATGGATAAGATTGGTTTCAAAGATAAACTAGTTTAAATACTTGTGAGGCCGCAAATTAAGCAATCAAAGCTTTTCAAACTGCATATACTTACTAGTAAATGTGACAAACAATGTTTTGGTATCTAATTCACTGCACGTATTCTAACTACCAACCAATTAAAAAAGACACAGAAACATTTTCCAAGGTATGGTAAATAAATGTGTAAATCAAAATAATCTTACTTTTCTGTAACATAAATCTGCTACAGAAAGGAGAGACGAAATCATTTTAAAAGCACAAACATTTTAGCGCCACAAAATTAAAAGGTCCGCGAAGACAGCTTGAAAATGCGAGTACAGACACCGAGTGACAAATTCTCGATTGTATCGCGGTGTTCCCAAATTGATTGCAGATGGTTAAACTTTTTCCAGCAACATAATTGGAACACCTTGCGGATTCCGGGCTTTTTTCCACGCACGATCGAGACTGATGCGCAAACACATCTGTCATTTGGAGACGTTTTTGTGCGAATCCCATTTAATTTTATGTTTATCAACATAGATGGATGACCGGGCTAATATTGTAAATGTGCAGCTGTATGAAAACCATACGGTATTTAGGTTAGGGACGACAGTTAACGTTAATTATTCTTATGTTGTTATCAATGTTATGTTTTGCTGCATAATAATGGAACAACAATCGTCTTTCACATTAAAATTTACACAAAATATTTTTTAACATTATAACTTTGATCCAATTTAAAAAACCTTAAGGTACACTTAGTTAAAATTCTCTCCATTTGAATATTATCACTTTTTTGGGATACAAATTATACAAATTAGCTATTCCCACAAGTGTTATTACGTAATCATGAATAACGAGAAGATCGTCCAAGGCGTGGGATGCATTGTTTAAGTAGGTGTGACGGATTCCAAGCCCCTTTATTACAAGTTCTGTGGGGTAACGTTGATTACCTTATAATCATAGGTTAGTGCGGTCTCCCATGCAATCGTATTAACCCGTTGAGAGTGTGTCGAAAGGGTAAAAGAAAGACCTCCTTGTCTCCACATGTTAGAAATGAATAGAAGACGGCGCTAAAGATCAAAAAGAACGTTTGAATAATACAAAAACTAATCTTTCACTGTGCACTTCATAGTTCTTTCTTTTAACTTGATTTAAGTCGAATTAGACTTAGTTATGAATATTACGTATTTAGAAAAAAGTTAAAAGCTTTTCAATCGATTTTGGTTTCACCACTTACTACAGTTACATCATCAAGCGAGACTAACGAATTGCATTTAAATAACAAATTGGATTTACCAAAGCCATTAACAAAAGTTTGCACTCGTTATGTTGTATATTGTTGGCGGAAGCGTGTGGCTACTTTCAAATTAAATGTGATCAACCAACCGAATCGGAAGAACGTGTCGGGTCACGAGGAGTCATGGGTTTGACGGCAAACTTATGCCGACGACGGTTTCGGTCGTAAACATACTCTTGTATCGTTAACACGTTGTTTTATATTTACCATTTACCGTGATATACCACGTTGCTACTAGCAAAACAACGACAGCAAAGGAACGATAGTTAGTAATCGCAGTACTAGGAAGCGACTAGATGACTGCTCCACATTCTCTCTTCCTATGTTACATCGTGTCACGTAAGAAATTGTTTTATTTTAAGATTCCATGTATTCAACAAAATATTATTATTTCAAAAGCTAAATTACCATTAGTTATCTTTATAACCATAGATTTTAGTCTTAATGATACTCATCTACTACGTTCTGTAGATATTAAATTCTTAATAGACTGGACACAAAACAAGACAATAGATTGTTAATTGTATTTACGATTGTCATTACTTAATATATAATTTAAAGTTTATGTAATGATTTATTACTTCTCTAATGCAATTAGCGAATCTATCGTAGCCATATTTAATAGTAGAAAGTCTAAAAACCATAAATCTACCATAAAATTTACACAATCTTCATCATTCTCCGAGTGTTTATCTAGCGGACCATAATTTTTGTTACGTAAAAGCTGTAAATTCTGACGGTTACCGGTGGATCTTCAGCGTGGCTGGCGTTAATTGAGTGTGCTTTTGTAACTCTTTGTGATTCCTCTAAAGTCTTAGATATTGAAATGTCATAAATGACGAATTTACCTACTCAGCTTCTCGCAGTTGACTATTCATGCAGATTGTGGAGTTTTATGATATTTTTTTTATTTATCTAAGTGTATTTTTACGTTGCCACAAAAACCGATACTGACACTAATCTACGAATTTTATTTATAAGCAGGTTTCAAATAATCCGCAGCTGTTGAATCTAGAGCTGTTAGTTTAAAAACAAGTTTTTTATTTATATTTCCCCTTTGCATATTTGCTATTGCACATAACTTGTCAATTTTCAAGCACAGAGAATGCATTACAAAACTTGTCAGACCGATATGGTATCAATGTCACAGATTAAGTTGTGTCATGTGTCATTTTAACGTGATGAAAAATGGCTTTTGTTGAAATTGGTTCAAAACAAAATTAACATTTTTCTGGACCGAAAAGATTCTTTATTTGCAATATTTACGGCAGATACGTACTTTTGGTCATCACAATTAAATCACTGGGGGTATGCGACGAAATGGCCAGAGATTGTCCTCGATGAACAAAAAAAACAGTCTGCATAGCTCGCTAGACGGCCGCGGCGCCTATTAACATTCCCGCCTGCGCACCACTGTCTATTTAGAGCAATAATAGAGCATGCAGCATCAACGACCCTTAGAGCCATGCCCAACTTAGATAAAAAAATAATTGTTTAATTACATCAGGTTTATATGCGTCCTGATCGACTTCACAGGAAATTCAGTTCTATCAAAATTTGATAATTCGAAAACGAGAATCAAGGTGTTTATGGAGCCATTCCTGGATTTCACAGACTACTTCCAAAAAAATAAAACTGATTTCAAGATACCTACTTTAACTTTGGTAATAGAATCCCAAAATTAAGTAAACCAAGAAGAAAATACAACTCCAGCGGATGAACCCTAACAAGAAACATGACAAGTCAAAGTCAACATAGGCTTATTGTAGCCAAATCAATTCACAATTGGAATGCCAAGGCTCAAAAAGATTAACCTAGATAGATATCTACATCTGAAATGTTTAGTAATGCAGCTGTTTGTACTAGATAAGATGTAGTCTGCATCTATTACGTAAAAACTGCCAATACTATAAATGGTAAGGTTGTAGCTCTCAGTATCCGTATGCGTCTTCTCAATGCAAAACACAAAAAAGTGCCCGCAAATATTTCAATTGAGGACCTATTTGTATAGTAAAATCGACTATCAATAGCAAAAGGCAATTCAATTTCAATTTCTTCAGCAATTTATAGGTAGTTTAGGTGTGCTCGCTACATACACGACGTTTCTCTTCGAAGCGGGCCCGAGCTCTCGCTGTCCGATGATTTACGAGCGAGGAATAATCGAATGTTTTTTACGGCCACATAAAAAGCTGTTATTGTGCACGCACTATAAATAACTATAAATAAATCCAACGTTCATCAGGCAAATTGGATTTGTGTCACATGACTCAACGATGAACCGCTGGACGTTTTATATTTAGCGACGTTTTTGTGTTGATCCTCATGAAAATGGGTCGGGTTTGATTACAACGTTTGCAGCTTTGTGACCTGGTTATCTTTATTGATAGATTCAGGCCATCTATCTTACGCCTTTTTCTGCCACACATGAAACATGTGTTCTGCGTATGCCACATCGCGGTCCTCTTTAAATTCTTTCTTAGATTCGCGAAACTTGACATTTCGCACAGATACATTTCATGTTGAGCTTACACAAAATAAACTTTTAAAATTGGGCTAGTCTAGGAACACTATTTAAAAAAAAATTATAAATTCCATATTGCAAGAATTGATTACTATAGTTACTTAGCAGTGGTTAGTACTATATATTAAAACATCGATGCAAACGAAGTTGCAGTGCCAGTAAGTAAACTTATAATTTTTTATGGGCGGGTTCATGAACTGAAATATCGGGAAGACATTCTGATCAGCGAGCTTGACGGAACCACAAAAACACCTACAGACACTGATAAACATGATCACGAACCTAGACTCAGAGATATGTACAATGTTGGCGCCAGGTTGGACTTTAGCCATGAAAAATTTAAAGTGTATGACAAAAACGTAAAATACATTGATGTTGATTATCAAATGTATATATCGAATCAACAACATCTAATCAACATTGATCATTAAAATCAGCACATAGTTAGTTTTAAAGTAACTAAGTAGAAAGCTGATACATAGAGCACTGTTCCATGTTCTTAAACAATTCTTAAGGTCTGACCACCAGGAACGTACACTAATTTAGTCGAGGATACGTCAATCAACAATGTAAATAGTTACTTAACTTTGCAAAAACTTTGACCAAATGTAAGGCAAATGTAACAGAAGAACAAAAAGGTTAAAAACGTGCCACAAGTACGCTCAGTTCGAGGTCACGCCTGTTATTCACTTATCTGCCTTGTTCATCATTGTTCGAAGTAATTTATGGTAGGGGACCGGTAAAAATAGTTCACTTGGCTAGTTCGTAAATCAAGTTTACTGGGGTAACCGTCTTATTGTATCGAACGGTTATCCTGGCTACCCACTAAAACTATTTATAGAACTTAAAAAAAAAAGTTAATTTATAATTAAAAAAATTTAGAGCAAATGTTCGTTGACAAAATATTATGTAGATAAGTAATGCAAAATAAACTATGACGGAAATGTAATAGCTTCTTCAATAAAAAAGAAACGCAACTCCAAAAACGCTGACCAGGTCAAGAAATATGTAAGGCATAGCTCTAAAAAATAATAATTAAAATGGCAGACCACACAGCTACCGCCTGGTAGCCCCTGATTCTAATGCGCTGCGGCGCTTCCAAGAGATACATTCATAATTTTCTTTGGGTCAAGAAAACTGCCAGACTAGCCAGACCTTTCATTGCTCATTTGTTCACAGCTAGTGAGCTACGCTGTCACATTTCGAGGGTCTACTCATGCTGGGTGCGTAACAGCACGTCCCTTTCAATATGGCGCCGGTCCATACGTGACGTTGGTGAAGACGGGAAACAATGGCAGTCCGTTATGAATATTGAGAGCTCGAGGGATAGCCGAGCGTATGCTTCACCGATTTTCGCCGCATGTCTAAATAACCATTCGACTATGAAATCACACATCGGAATGCTCGCTGGCCTACTGCGGTACGCGAACGCATTGCAATGTTCGGCCATTTCCGAACCATAACCAGCGGTTTTGAAATCACATTTTTATATTGGTATACTTGTCACACCTTCGACATGTATTGTGTAATTTAGGTAAGCTTTGACTTTAGACTGTTTTTATCGATGTGGAAAGAATGTCACGCGGCAAACCACTCCGCTGCGATACAGATTTTTTAGGTGGTCAAGTTTTATCGATTATTAGAATAGTACCATAATGCCAATAAAAGATCATACTTTAATGATGATTACATACATAAACCGTTTGTTTTGAAAGAAGTAAGATAAAATAGCAAAGCAATTACAGTACCGAAACGATACTTTACTGCCATAGGGTTACGATAGGAACCGGCAGTATGATCCATCACAAAAAGACCTAAGTATTTTATTGTTTAAAGCAAGAGTATGAAAGATGTGGAAGTATTAACCATAAATACATGTACTTCTAAAGAATACTGAGAAGTAGCGTTGGTACTACCCAAGCAAATAGTGCTAAAGTTTTATGGATGGGTATAATATATTAAATAAATGAATGTAATTCAAAATGTAAGACGAAACACCCACACCGAGTAACCACACCGGTGGCCGTCGCCAAACCACAGTACCATATGACTGATAGTATTGTTATGCATATGAATTAGGTATATTTGCAAACTTATTTAGAATCAATGACTCAAATACGATTGGATTCATTTGTTTTCGGACGACATGACGAACTTACGGATTTTGAAACATTCGAGGAATAACCGCATTTAAGAACTGGCGCCTTGGATCTTATTTAAACGTTTGTAAACAGGAAAATTATTTGATTGTGTAATTCGCATATTCAAGAAACAAGAGCACATAATTCTCATATTTACTGAAATGAAGGAGAATGATTGCAAGTACCGAGTGACTAAAAAATTCGACGGCAAAAATAAATGCCGTTTTAATAACACGGGTACTGAAGAAAGGACTTCTCGTTACAGTGAAGTATTCAGTCACTCATTCTGTGCATTTACAGAGAATGTGGCGACGTAAAAAGATTGCAGTTCTAATAGCGGCAACGAGCACGTTTACGGAGCTCCCTAGGCTTCTGCGAACAACCCAAGCGCATACGCAACCTAGCCCGCTACGGTGAGCTACCTTACTGTCCATATTTGGTGACCAAACAATTATCAACTTTATACATAGCTCCTAAAGCTGATTTTAGAACAAGAACCCCCGTACAAACAACGTTTTAACGAAGGTAGTTCTTATTAAAAATGACCAGCATTTGAGAGATGCTGGGAAAAAATATGACGGTGCCGTAATATCTTTTATGTAATTAAAGCCCATTGCGGGGAGTTACGTAAAGAGATAATTGTTGTAAAATTGTTTACTTGCCACATTACATAAAGTGGGTGTTGTGGTACGGTCGGTGGTCGGCCGGTGGTGAACTAGGTCGACGGACGTGTCCAAGTTGTCCAAACGCCGCGGGCCGTGTCTGCGGGCCGTACAGAGTTATAAACTAAACCTAGACTGATTAATGAGCATTCCAAAGGAGACGTGTACATGATTTTCCCAGCGATTTAGAAACTTTAAGATGGTGTATGGACGTCAGAAGTGGTTACATATGAAGACTAGACTAACGTAATCAATACAGCGTTATCTACGAACGCTACAAGCGAATATCTACGTTTATTTTGGTGTCGTCTTCATTCTTTAACTTTTATAAAATCCTTTTCAATATTTATATAAGTATATTATATATATAAATGTTTAAAGATATGCTTATAAAAACCCAGATTAATCTCTTTTTAGAATATGGAATGCATAAGTATTGAACTGAACTGAATTGAATAAAAACGTAATATGTCATACCTAATTCAACTGATGATTCTATAGTATTAAGATCACCTTGAAAGCATTCAATAGGTTTCTTAGTCCTGTAATGGGATCTATAATGCATTCCATGCAAGATATTTTGACGCTCCCATATTTCCCACAGTTCAAAGCCATTATATTATGGTATGCCGAAAAGAGTGGTTCTGTATAAATGGGATATATAGACGGGAACAAGCAGGGAGTGTGGAATTAAGGAAATTACTCCCAGGGCTCATTGTGATCTTGCCTCGAAATGCATTCCATCGAGCGCGCCGTGTTTCCATTGTCCAAAAATAATTTCTTAAATACTTGTATTTTATTCATATTAGTTTTAACACGTAAAGCCAACAAGAGCCTTAAAGAGTAGAGAAGAGACTTGAGAACTATAACTGAATTTATATCAGCAACCAAATAGATCTAGATGACTAAAGAAGACCAACACAAAATATACGTTAATATCACACAAGTAAACCTTGATCGAATTGTTGATAACATTTGCCCTTTAAACAAAATTATTTACACACTGCAATCCCAATAACAGCAGATAATGTCAAAATTGTGTTCGTAACTGAAACATCAATTTTGTATGAATGCCATGTTGAACTGTGTGAATTTTATGACATTTTAAATTTAATGATGTCGACTACATGTCAACTATTGCTGAGGCTACAATATATGATAAATGAAATATCAAAAATTCTGCAGCCAGAAACGTGAGATATTTTAATGACGTTTTATTTCATCCAAGCACTTTTAATAAATTTGTATTTATTTTATAGCAATCTTAGCAGATGCCAGAATCGTGAGTCAGTAATTTAATTAACTAAGTATATTGGTCACAATTTTTGTATGTTAACAAGTAACACTTGTTTAAACTACAAAACAATTTAACATTTATAAATTGTAATTAAACTTATCATTTTAACGTAATAAGCAAAAACATATGTGATTAAATTTCTTTGTTCTATTGTAATTTTTTATGTCGATTTCCGTTTGTCTCAATTCTTTCTCCATTCCCATTTACTCTATTTGTTTCTTGCGAGCAGTCGTCACGGGTCGTACCGTGGGCATGCAGAAGGTTTTGTTTTTTCTTCCTTTACGCAATTAGCCGTCCATTTGCCTACGCGCCGCCGCCGCGCCTCGGGACGCGATCCACGGCCCGATCGATCGATACTCTCGACTCGACGTCTCGTGAGCTTATTATTAGTGTTTCCTAGTTTGTTATTGTAAACAGCCAAGAATTTTCACAAATAGGTAATTTGAATGCACGCAATAAGACCGAGATTGCTTGCTCCGATACATACCTTAACAAGGTAAGTAGTAGCAATTGTATAAGTTCGTTTGATTTGAATAAACGCCACTATTCCAGTCTGTAATGCGTGAATACTTTGCTTACATCATTTAATAATTTTAGTGACTATTATCCAGTTGTTATTGTCAGCGACGGTGGGAAAATAATTGTTATTCAGATTCAATACAAATGTAAATATTTGATTTCTACGTAAGTTCCTGAACTAAAAAAACCAAACAAATAAGTATTTAGCTGTACTATTTATTCAATCTTTACAAGCCTTTATATTGTAGACAGGTATTAGGGCTGGATTTTTCGATGTTGCCACTGAATTGAAAATGAAGAAGATTCACCTATTTGTTGGCTAAAACAAAACTTTCAAATTGACGATTGATATTTTGGATAACTGAGGTAATTCAATCAAGGAAATTCATTATCATGAAGATCATAATTAAAGAGGACATTTTACTTGTAAGTTACAAGTTCATAATTTCTAATACACGTGATGCCATAATTAAAGAGGACATTTTACTTGTAAGTTCATAATTTCTAAAACACGTGATGCCAGTCGAAAGCAGTTTCTAATATAGTACCAATGGGATAAACACAGTACAAGTAGTTCTCCAGAGTCGAGGATGCTATTTATAGCAGAATTTTGAATGAACATTACCAAAATGAAATGCGGAACTACGGGCCCTTTTCTCCGTCATTCCCACCATATACCAAAACAAACCTGCGATGTGGGTCGACCACTTGAAATTTTTTAACTTACACGTGACCTGATACTAAGCTTCTAAACGAATTTTGTGGTTTATTCACGCTGGTCATTTGACTGTCTTGCAATTGTGTTTCTTTCATTTAAAACTATTAACTCACCTGCGATGGGGGTTTTCTTCAAATTTTTAAGTATACTTTTTTATCTTTTACTACGCCTTTTGCTTTTTTGTTTACAGCATAACGAGTTGAACGCTTATTTCAGTTTTGATCATGTCAAATTTGATCTTTATCTGCTTTGAGTTACCGTGTGAGAGACAATAATTTCAAAACAATGTACCTACCTATTTTGATTTCTTCACACATGTCATTGAAATTTTCCAAAAAATGTCCAATGCACAAGCTTGGACTCGTTACAATTTTATTATTTGTACCCTTAAGTCTCCACAAGTGGCCTGTTCAGAAACGATAATTTTTTTTTAATACTACTCCATTAAGATTATAAATTAAACATACTATGTTATGGGATAAAGTAATGAATCCTCAGACAGCATTTTGATTCTAAGAACAGGCGGCGCGTCTCGGCTGTAATCGTAAAACGACCGACCGTCATTAAGCCAATTAGAGATTTATTTCTTCAAAATCACTATAAAATTGGTACTTGAGTAAATCTTTACAACAGAACTATGGACTCGAAAGTAAAAACAAAAGACCAAATTATGAACTCCTCACGGTAAGTGGCTTCTACGAATGTCTTGATTATAGGTATTTTAAGTCGATCAGCCTCGTTGCGCTTTGAGTGTACCGCGAATAATCCGCCGTTAAATAGTGGAACGAATTATCGCAACAAAAATATACAATAAAATTAACCACCATAATTATACAACAGTATATTATACAAATGGACTAATAAAAATACTTGTTGAGCCAAGTGCGTCGGTGGACGTCGCCGCGTCGTCTGACTGCCGTTCATAACGACTTACCTGAAACCAAACAAGAATAACATTAACGTTAAATTAACATACCATTATTAAAATACGTGCAATTCTAAAATACTTAAATAACGAGATTAATTTATATACGTTCGTCGACGTATGAAGTCATTAAGAAATAAGTTAATAATTAAATACTCGTTGTTAATGGATACTAAATCAGAAAGTAATAGGTTTTAAAGTCAATGTACGAGTAACATAAGTACGCGTATTAAAATTATAAAATATTTCAATAAAATAAACCTTTTTTCGAAGCTGGTTTTCATACACTTTGCTTTTTGCTCTATCTATCGGATTACCTAAAGAAACCCATCGATATGAATTACTTAATATTTACGTCAACACAATACCACGATATCGCATTCCCAAACACTATTTATGTGAAATACCAGACCGTTGTCCTGTTAAGAACAATGAACTTACGTTTTCGGAACTAACATCATACAATGAGAACAAGCACCACTGCGCCTAATTGCTGATTAGACAAGTGATCTTTTTATTAGTATCAATCAACGGATTTAATTAATAATTTTACCGAAAACAAAATAAAATTTTACCTTAAAATATAATAATTTCACAACCGTATTCTAGTAGGTAAGCTAAAATTGTTTACTTTGATTTCTATAGCAAAGGCATTTATAAATATTAAGTTTTTAATCTTTAACATAATATATTCGCATTAGTCAATATCAGAACAAGATTTTAATTCCTCTAAATAATTGTGCAATGTAAAAAGAAGTGGACCAAAAATGCTGCCTTGTAAAATATTTACATACGTGTCCATATCTTGTCTCAAAGGATTATGAATTCGATAGCTTTCGCGCTTGCTTTACTGGAAGGTAACTTTAAACCGGCCAAGTGGCGATTTGTCAACTAAGCGGGTGTTATTACCGCTTGTGCAATAAACCTGGTGTTCAGGCCGTACGACGGCAGGAAACTGGAGTTAACGCAATCTGACCAAAGAAATCAATTCAGATTATTATTATTAATGTAACGTTTGTTAAGTTTTAATTTCTTCTTAATGTCAATAACCATTCGTGTTCAGGGCAAATACGCTTACGCTGGAATATTCTTAATTTATCTTAACCACATGATTTATGGGTCAAAAACTTCCAAACCTCAAATTAAAATATTACTAAGGATTCTGTAGATCTGTTAGACTTTACAGTTCTAAGTGGGTTAGTTTTCAAAAGACCTCTTGACTATATTCTCGTTATGTATCATATTTCTTAAATGATTTTAAAAAGGTGTAAAAAGTAGGTCAGTTCAGTTTACTTTTAATGGTTTAGCAACTACTCCGCAGGTCCCCGTGTTTTTAGGTTGAGCAACGTCCCACGTACCTATCTTCAACATTTCGATTAGATTATTGTTTATGAAGTTTGCGACAAAAATACAATTTTAAAGTACCTCGAGGAACAACTTTACGACATTTGAAACAGTCGTAAAACTTGGATGTGACATCTAATCTTCAGACCTCATCTTAGTCCGAAAATGCGCATTAACAAAGACGTACGACGTATATTTCACTGTGAACGGGATGCAAAGGAATTGTATATTTTTATGCGAGTTGTTTATCTCGAGTGGACATTAAACAGGTAATTTAAAAGACCATATTTAGACATTAAACATTATCTTCAGGGTTTAAGACTATACTTTAAGCATTAGGGTATTTAAGGCTTAATTCTGGTTAAATCCAGTCCATTCCAGAAGATGATATACCTAATTAATGCGCCAAAAAATTTATAGATACCTTAGGCCTATATTTACACATTGAGTAAATCAAAGTAACTTTTTGTCATAAAGTCCTAGATTTAAATAAAAATACTATAGATGGATGCAAAGTTCCAAATATTGCGCGCTTGGGCGATGCACACATAGACAGGAAATATAGTATGGAACCATTTTGAACCAGTACTGAACAACGCTCCGTGTATGAGCATACAGAGTATGAAGCTTTACATCTAGTATATCTGTGTTTAAATCTAGTCGCAAAGAATTCGTCATGCAACAAGTCGATAAAAAATCATGACGGTTACCAACATAACTGTCACCCTCTCTGATTGCACGTATCCAGTAGTCTGTGCCACTACTGCCACAACAAGATAAATAATCCACCTGACACAACTACACCAACCAATGTGTCGTTAATCATAATGTGACAGACTGGTCGGCCGAATTTTGGTCCAGCGTATGCAAATTTATAATCGTCGATGTGACAAGTGGCACCGGAGGGGACGGTTCGTAAGTAGCTTTTGTCATCTCGAATTATCATCACTTTGCGATTTCTGACTGACTACTTTCTCACGCGATACTAAATTCGAATTGGGCAAAGTTAGCGGGTGCACGATGCGAAAAGTTGTTTTTAACGTCCTATTTCATGTTTCAGTAAATTACTGATTGACAGAGATGCTGATTCTTTGAAAGGACTTTCGAAATTGAAATGTGGACATATTGGAAAATTACTAAGGCATGCTATTGCAAGTAGGTAGATATATCCCAGGTAACATTATAAATTGAGGAGCGACATGACGCTTCTAACAACAATTTCTTTTACGCTCAAGCCCTTTTGCGTCAAGTTGAAGTGAACATGGTAGTTAGTTTCTTGTCGATGTACTAAGCAAATGACTGGCTAGTGAAAGGCTGGGCCGAGGCAGGTGAATTGCACATGCCATAGTTTTTACTCCCGCAGGTTTCCTTATCTTTTCTTCCACCGTTACAACACGGCGATCATAATTGCTCTGTATATGGTACTTGGATAGTAATTACATTTGCTATTACAATTATAAAACACTGTTGCCTTTTATTTTTTAACGTTCACATCAACAGTTTCTGGATGTGACGTGTGTTATGTAAAGCTATTCCAATAACTGTGATCTTCTTCAGGTATATAATTTCTAGTATATATTTCTTTCTAGTACCTATGTATCTTTTAATGCCCTGTTAGTACAATATTGCTATACATAGATATGAATATTTTTGAAGAGAAACTTCTACACAGATGCAGGTGCTTCGTAGTGAAAATAAAGTACTTCGTCCTTTTTTAATCGGAGTTCTATCTATCTATCTATCAGCCTATCGAAGTCCACTGCTGGACATAGGCCTGCCTTATTGGCGCCACTCCGACCGGAGTTCACTAGTCGGAGGATTCACTATTCGGAATTAGCTGAACATATTTTTTCAAACAGGAAGTTGTGTACCGAATGATTTTTTTTATTTTTGTCCGTCAATGTTGAAGATTTTACCGCAGCAACAACGAAATACTTTACCGCTGTGGCAGGATACGTACCTGCGGTATCTACATATTATGTTAAAGTTATACGTTAAACGATTCGGAATCAATAAACAAATATGTGTGCAACCTGTAGGCGCACACTTTTTTAAATTGAAACCATATAGTTACCTACTGCATAATTCCATTTCGTTCCAAGGTGTCCACAGACTCTAATTAACCAATTAATATGTACCTAGTATGTAATTAGGCCGCTATTTATTATTGTTGGTTATTTTTACGTATTGAAGGTCACAAGTAAGGCTTCAATGTCAAACGAATTATATTGAAGCGGACCTTGTAATAAGTGATACTACATGTATAATTTGATAGTTATGAGTATGACCTTAATGGTCATAGGTATTAATTTCGAGTACATTAACATTATGTACTAATCGCCTTGAATGGGCATGTAATGGGGATTTATTGGCCGTTAAGACAGTTATTGCTTTTCATTAGTTCCTAGTGAGTACCAGTGTAATAATAGCAAAGCGCAATATACATATTTACTGATTTCTAACCAATTAGAATACTAATAATCATATTTAAAAAATATTTCAAATGCTAAATGGTTACGGAAATAATAAAAATTTGAGAGATTATGAACGAGATCAATGATGCGAATATTAAAATGATTTCGATGAGAATTTCCGTTTTTGTACTCACCAGTTGGCGCCACCGGCGAGTGAGGTCCTGCTGTCAAAGCCCGCCCATACATAAGCAGTGACAAGTGATATTCAGACAAGTGAGAAGCGACAGTGCCACAAACTTATCTGACCCGATGGCCAAAATTGGAACTAATGTAAATGTTATACTGTTGTCAGACAAAGACAAAGACAGTAGCGCCC
>DWJQ01000424.1:0-14547 GCA_018248915.1 Hesperia meskei straton | reverse complement strand
TTCATCCAAATCGGACCGGTGCGTGGTTTAGCCGTGAAAACGTCACAGACAGACAGACTTTCGCATTTATAATATTAGTATGGTTTAGAAATTATTTAGTCTAAATTGTAACTTTATCAGGGATCGATTATGTACCCCAATAAAAAAGATTTGATGTAGGAAACACCTTGAGAAATACTGCACATCTGAAAGTTCTTCATAATCTTCTTAAAGGTGTGTTAAGTCTGTCAATCCTCACTCGGCCAGCGTAGAAGCCTATGTACATATATTGTCCTCATTAGTGAACGAGCCCGAGCCCAAGAGTGACAGCATGAGTTGATGACGATAATGACAAAATTGGAACTGTGTTAAAATTATTTCACGTGACGAGGTTTATACCACTGCTTCTGTCTTGGCGGTACCTCAACGTAATTATCCCATTTGCAGGTACATTACGTACCTACGTAGTTTCTGCTAGTATAAACCAGGTCGACAGTAATGAAGTCATAGAGTGAGGTGGAAAATGTTTTGCCGTATTACCTACTGTGTTTAATGAGAGCATAATAGTTGCAAATGGTTACGTAACAAAGATAACTATGAATTGCTTATATTCGTTTGTCGAGAAACAAATTAATTAATTAATTTAATGTTTATTTTACCTGGAACAATGAAAAGATATAAAAGAGTGATGTCGCGATAAAATTATTCCCGCTCAATTAAGGCTTTGTGCAGTGTAAACGCAATGAAGACACATTAAAATTGTTTACAATCAATACTTTACATAATATATAAGTGACTATATAAAGTGGTACATTTTCATCCAAAAATAAGTAGATTTAATGATTTGCAAACTAAGACACGAAAGATCCTGGACTGGAACAGAACCGCCAATGTACCTATCTTCTATGTACATTTTATAAATGCATGCTAGAACCAATTAGACTCCAGCCATAATTCATGTCTGGGACAAGATTAATCTATTAGCGTGGTATGTACACGTCGATAATCCGATATAGTTCTCGTTACCCTAATTGCTTATATTAATGGATTATCACATACATCATGCCAAGCTATTACAAACGTCTCCGCTGCATAATTATGGACAGTCGAGTTTAGTTTCTCACTGGCGCGGGCGTTTTGGTAAATCAAACGTCCAAATGGACATTGCACTACAAATTATGAACTCTCTAAATAAAAATGGTGCGTGGGATTTGAACACCTCGATGAATTCAAATTGATGACAAAATTTTTACAATAAAAAAATTCCGACTCAAAAATATATAATATCTCGTCAACTCAAAAATTACCCGCCAGATGTCGCTCAATTTATTTGGGATCAGACGTGATGCACTAACCTCCGAATAAAAAAGATAATCAAAATCTGTTCACCCAATGCAAAGTTATGAGGTAATACATAAAAAATACAGTCGAAGTGAGAACCTTCTCTTTTTTTGAACTCGGTTAAAAAGCGTAGGCTAGTTTTATTTTTTGATACAATCTTCCTTATATTTTTTAAAATTGGTTAAGCTTTCATTTTATTTGCTTTCCATTCCCTTTAATTATGTTCCCCTACTCCAATAGCGTTAAACCTTTAACGCAACTATTTTCGAAATAAATAAGAAATTTCGCTTCAATAAATGAAATTATTTATCGAAATAATGCTAAATGTACCTACCCTACTGGTAGCGAGGCAAAAGTTTGGAATTTGAATCTTGGCCAAACCATTTGTATTGATAATCTGTGTTGTGACACAGTAATTTTAGTAAGAGAAATGACTTATAGGGATTATAACGATTACTTTCCGTCAACCTACATATGGCACTGCTGGCCACGGATATCTAAGACTAGTAATAAAAGTCTTAGATTTAGATCATAATCCAATATACTCGCACTACTCCAGTGAAGAGTGATGGATATTTTAACTATATACATAAAGATGGTATGAAGCCACATACATGACTTTCATTATGAATTATTTCCTTCAAGCGTCAAGTCTCATGACTGCAACGGCATTCGTACGTTGATGTTTACCCGCGCACGGCTAATCGACCATCGAGTCGCGTCAATGGGCATGGTTACTGATTGGCTCGGCTGCCAGCGTGTATTCCCGTAGGTATTGATATTATGAGACTGGCTTTTTACCGACTTCAAAAAAGGAGAAGGAGGTTCTCACTTCAGCTATATTTTTTTATGTTTGTTACCTCAGAACTTTCAACTGGGTGAATAGATTTTGATGATTCTTTTTTTATTCAAAAACTAGTGCTTGTGGTGTGGTCCCATATAGAGCGACATCTGGCGACCATTTTTTTTTATCTGTACTTGTCCAAGTTGAAGTCGGTTGTGTTTTGTAAAAGTTATACAGCCACGGAATACTGGGTAGGCCTTGCATTTTTGAACCCACCTATTCTTATTTTTGAAAAAGGTTAATTATATTGACATGAAGCGCTAGACCTATATGTATTTTTTGTAAAAAGTTAATTATGTTGACAGGAAACGCTAGACGTAAATATTTTTTTTTTGTAAAAGGTTAATGACATTGACAGGAAGCGCTAGAAGTACTTCGCACTGCGGCGCCGAGGGTCGAGCTGCGCGTGTGCCGGCCGCCGGCGGGCGCGCTCGAGAGCGTGACGCCGCCCGAGCCGCCCACGCCGCCCGCGCGCACGCCGCATCCGCCGCACTTACCGCTCGACCCGCTCAACTGCCATCCTTTGCACGCCAGGTAAAGTTTTTCCGGTTTTGATTTGAAAAAGATTCTTTAGTTATTTAGTTCTTACCAGTCTTCTAAGCAATTAAAGATTTAATGATGATTTCTTGCACTTATTCATTGGTTTTTTTCTATTCAAAGTTATTTTTTAAAATTCAAAAAGTAGTGGAAAGAACTGTCTTTTTTGCGTGTTACTTAATGACTTATAACTGGCGGAACCGATTTTGATAATCCTTTTAATATTCGAAAGCTAGTGCTTTAAATTTGGTCCCGTATAAATTGAGCGACATCTGACTTTTTAAGTTGATTTTTCAAATCAATAATTTATTTGTTCTTTTTAAAATGAACAATAATAATTTTAAAATAAACAAACATACACACAAACACACAGGTTATCACAAACGACGAGCAGCGCGACGACGTCGTCGTCGGAGGGGCGCGGGCGGCACGCGAGCCCGGAGCCCGAGCGGGCAGACGCGCGCCCCGACCTGCATCTGCCGGACCTCGACCGGAACTTGCCTGTGTACGATATACAATACGGGGTAAAGTTTGTTTTGAAATAAACACATACACACACACACAGGTTATCCCAAACGACGAGCAGCGCGACGACGTCGTCGTCGTAGGGGCGCGGGCGGCACGCGAGCCCGGAGCCCGAGCGGGCAGACGCGCGGCCCGACCTTCATCTTCCCGACCTCGATCGGAACTTGCCGGTCTATATCTATACAATACGGGGTAAAGTTTGTTTGGTTTGGATGTTATCAGCGTTTTTATATAGGGCAAGTATCTGGACACCTACCTAGAGCTACCTACACCTTCTTTCTTTCATCTGAACTGAACACTCAAATTCTTTCGAAGCTACCCATATGAAGAAAAGGAAGTGGATATGTCAATAAAATGTAAATGAGAGGCCGTCAAATTCAGCCAATTGTCGTACATTTCATTAAAACACCCAATAACAGCACCTTCTCACTTTTTTCGAACCCACAACCTGTAAATAAATTTAATGTCATTTGTCATGATTATCAAAGCGGACCAAAACCTGCGCCGTGAGTTTTACGAACGGTTAAAATATCTTTCGTGTAAAATGCACAATTGTAGGTGATACACAACGAATTCTGAAACAAACGTAGAGTTGTATTTGTATTATTTTTATCCCGGCAGAGATTAACACTGAGTGTTCGTCGGCTTTGCTCCGAAGCACCATTGTTCCTTTTATTTTAACGGCTTACTTTTAAAGGCTGGCTTTAAAATGTACAACGACGGACTGGTAACTATAGCCGTTACTGCAGGTGCTAAACAGAAGCAGTTTATTTATTGTGAGGTAAAATAGAACGTTTACAATACCGTCCTTTCTATACATTTCATGTTTTTTAAGGGAGTAATGTACACAATTTCTACTATTGTTGCAGTTGCAGTTGTTGCAAACACTTTTTTTCAATCATTATTTTTACATTCAATGAAAAAGGGGTGCTTGTGGGACTCTCATTTGTGTTTATGTTTTATCATACATTTTTGTCGTTTATAATATTATGTCACATAAATATTTTATTTAAGTTTAATTACAAACACACACACCTAGTACATGATACATACATTTGGAGGCAACTTCAAACAAAATTGTCTAAACTACACTGAAACTACCTAAATGTAATCCCAAGTACTGCGATTGATGGTCTCGTAAGTCTCAGCCTCCAAATCCAAACACAAGGTTACTTGACCCAACTTCAAGACTAAGCTAGCAAGACTCACCAAGTTTGGGTAAAAGCTGTTTATTTATTACCCTCCGAGGATTCTGTTTGACTGCTAAAACATCGTTTCAAATCACTAGTCATTGTATGTAATCTATACTTCTGTGCAAATACTATAAAGAGTGAATTCGAATTTTGTGAAGCCTCGGTACACCGTTTGTTCTTTAAGGAGAGGTAAAATATACTCGTCGTACACATAATGTTGTAAAGCATTAGTGATTACATAATATAATTGACACAAGCTTAAGTTCATCTGATATAACTTTATTGTCTAGACTAGGGATTATAACTTTTTTAAATTCCGTGATATGCGGTGGAAAGGCCCAGTTCCTGGAACCGGAAATAGTGGGTTCAATACCCATCACCATCCCATACCCATTTGCCGTTAAATAACCATAGATGTTAAATACATATTAACGTACCTAATTAATATAATTTTTTAGATAACCATGGGCGCTATAAGACTTGAATAGTCGATAATATAGGTAATCAACTTATCGACAAATAAAACATTACTAAACCGACATCAGAAAACCAAGAAACACACTTTTTATTCTTTTTTTTTAAAGCTTCAACTAAATGTTTGTGATTCACCTTAAATTATTTTTACAACCAACCATGATTACAAGACAACCATGATTTACAGAGAAAAATCTGCCATAATGTCTGTTTCAGTGATTAATTGCCACAGATAATTACTTTTTAAAATATTAAGCTGTATTAAAGAACTTCCCTCATTTTGCGGCACTCATAAATCTATTAAACTTTTAATGTTTCGTGATAAATTTTATAGTCTGTAATTACTCTCACTCTTAAGTAAGACCATTGTTTAAAATCGTTCAAAGTTCACGGTTTATACTGAATCTTTTTAGGTTGATTACCAAACTTTTTCCTGCTAACAAACATTAATTAAAGGTGCTTCAAGTTCTGATTATAATTTTCTTTTAAGGAACTGATTATTGTATTGAATTGAAGCCTCTTGAAACTTCCTTTTGCAAACCGTACAGTTAATATAAAGTGTAGGTATTGGTAAAAACTTTACTACTGCTACATAGCGACGACACGATTTACATTTACGTAGCTATTTGAAAGTTTAGATACCTTTACCCGACGTTGGGTGGAAGGAAGGGTTAGGGGGTTTTAAAAGCGGCGGGATTTTACCGTAGGTACATGATTTTGACATCTGTTATTAATGAAAGCAAACATATGGTTAAATATGCGCAAGATTTAAACATTTTACGTGAATAATTTCCCTTACGATTTCAAATTTTCATGTGCATAATTCCCCGATGAAATGATTAAGTGGTAGATCGGACATTTCATGATTTAACTATTTTATTTTATATATTTTAATTAACTCACTTCGGGTAATCAATCATTCTTCAACGTTTCAATATCCCATTCCCACATTCAAATAAGGGTTCCACTTTGGAGTACCTACCATAAATTTTGTAATATCATGTCATGTACCGTATCTAAATTTTCATATATTCTGAATAAAGTATATAATACCAGGAATTATCGGAAATAAGTAATCTGTCCGTTATAGCTGATGTTACATTATTTAGTATACCCAAAACGTTGTGTATTATTATAATTAAATTGAAAACCATTACTTGTGTAACTACACCCGACAGGTGGTAATACTGTCAGCGGTTTAAAGTGTTGTGTTGGTAAATATCTGATCCATTAATAAAGCTCTGTGTTCACGCTCCCAGGATGATGGATCGGTGGTGAGTAAATTATCTAGATAGCTTTTATACGAAAAAATATTACTCTAACGGAATTTAATTTAGATGTCCGTTCATTACGTAATATGATTGTCGTATTGTGCGGCTTCAATTCGTTGGAATAAATCTAATGGATTCAACCCATTAATGGCCCACTTTTGAGCATGGGGCTCGCATCGTCATTGAGGAGGATTAGTATTCTTCACTACGGTGATCCAGTGTTGATGGGCATAAGGCATTAATGATCAATTTATGGATCAGAAATTGTATGTCGTCCAAAAGCCTTTCGGGTAGCTTAAGGATTGTAACTTAACAATATTTTACCTGCTCTCCAAAGTACGGATAAGCTCAAGATACTTTTGCCACTAACGGTCATCCGCTCATCTACCGACTCTGCCCGATTTTGCTTAGGCTCGATCGATCACTTAGTATTGACACAAACCGTCGGGCTATGATCGCTTCATAACTCTAATGAATAGCAATCATTTATTAATGTCTATTGATTTTAATATTCTGAAGAACAAACGATATAACAACGTTGAAATTAGATCCATTGGTCATATTGAGTCCATATTATCATTTCTCCCAATTTTAGCTAGATTTATCCAGATAAAACTAGTTTGCGTAGCAGATTTAATGACTGTTACAGAAGCTAAATCGAAGAAAATTGCAATCAGATTTATAAGAAGTATCTTAGTCTGTTTTAACCATCCTACTTCGTGTAATTTTAACTAACTTATAATTATTTTTTGACGAGGCAGATAAATCATTATTTTTGTATGTTGTGAAATAATATAACATTATTTCTTGCAATTTATTGTAAAACAGACATAAACAATAAAACTGCCTACCTATACCTACATTTATTAACACACCAAAGACCGTTAAATCTTTTTTTTACTTTGCTTTATTATCTTTATTACTTAATTTTCGTTAACTGAATGATTAATGTGTGTAGTTTAAACAAACTAATGAGTACAATTGTTCGTCAACACACGTCACACGATAATCTGGGTTATGGCCTCAAAATCACTCGCTTTTGTCGTGATTAAGAGTCGTAATTCAGAATCGTTAAAATAATTTTCATGTTATCCCGAAATAAAAGAGATAATTCATTTCATATTCGAAACAGTGAGAACAATAGATATGAAATGTATTTCCATCTCTCCTTTTGTTTTAATATCAAATATGGTATTCATATTCAGTGAGAGTGTTTTAAACATTGAACAAATTTTTAACATGGGTAGCAAGATTAAAATATCGTTTATTGCAGTTTTAAAAAAACGAATGTGTTTTTCGCTAGTCGAACGTGAATAAAGGAACGTGGACAAAATTATTGTGATTGTTTTCATAGAGACATATTTTTATGTTAAAATGGAATAAGCATAGAGACTAAAATAATACATCAACCAGGTAGGAATAACCAAATAGGACAACAGGTTCTTTAAAAAGATCTACGCCCTATTTAGGTAGATACATATTACATATGCTACTGTTACGGAAACCAAGCGAAACCAAATGGCTAATTGTTTGAGCATAGTGTGGTGACTGTCGCATCCGTAGCGGACCACAGTAGTCAGTCAATTAAAGGTCGGTGTAATTAAATGCTTGCAAACCTCGGCAAATTCACTGTGGTACAGGAGGTAAAGACATCACGGGCAACTAAGTCTCGAGAATCTCTTATCTTAACCTGCCAAAAGCATACAGCCTCAACTGCAAATTGAACTTAAGCTAGAGTTAATAAACAAAACTAGGGTTACCTAATTTCTTAACCGATTCGTTGCTGATTATACGACAGGCGTGTCATCAAATTCTATGACGGTTGACAAGCCAGGCGTGTCACAGAACTCACAGAAAATTTGTTCATAGCCACGGTGAAGTGTTTGAAAATGGGCGCGCCGTAACGACTCGGTTAATTCTGTTATAATAACAATTGGTACAATATTCAAATTAATAATGTTGATGATCTATATGTTTAAAATTGTGATGGATTTTTAAATCATTTCAGGAGTTTGACATAGTGATGACGAAAGTGAACGGTTCCCTTGGGTTCACGCTTCGGAAGGAGGATCACAGTGCGTTGGGGCACTACGTGAGAGCGCTAGTGCGAGAGCCGGCCCTGAGCGATGGAAGGATACAGCCTGGTGACCGGATTGTTGCGGTAAGTTCATGATCTCCGGGTACAATGTGATATGTCCTTAGAATGTGATTTTACCTCTGTGGAGAATAACAGAGTATGTATTTGCAAACTGCACACAACACACACAAAATCTAGTACCTAACTTAAGAGGGAAACCAGAAGCTAAAACAAGTAGACTAAATAAATCTTTTGCATAATACCTAAATTGATTTCGAAAAAACACAAAAGCATGTAAGGTATTCCTCGTGCCATAGTTCGCTAGAGTGGAGAGTAACGGTATTCCTTATATTTAAATATTGTAATGAATCGAATAGGCTAAAATAGTAAATGATGCAATTTATATTTTCAATGAAATAAGCTGCATACTTACTTTAGAAGATTTATCAGAGAACTCCATTAACATAGCTCGTCCAGGCAAAATTAAACGTAGGATTCGCAAGTAAACAAATTACATCCAAGATGAATCAACGTGCGACACGTGCTCTGTTCCAACTTCCACGTAACATCAATTTATCACGCGAGCGCATTAGATCTGAACGCAAATGGATCAGTGCGGAGTCATTAACCTTACAACGCGAACCACTGATCGCTGTAACACGAACATTGGAAAGGTTGCACTAACGAATTACAATATTATTGTGACCTTTTGTGTACTGTAACGTCCGTAACCAATGTGATTAGGTGGGATTTTTAGGGAACTTAATAAGGATGCTCTCCTAACTTCCTGTTGGCTTACACGTCAGTGACCATCTTGGTTATCAGTGTGTTTGGTGGTCATTATTTATGATCAGGTTGCTCGGCTCTTTGTTTGGTGCTGGTCATCGCACCTCGTAGATCTCAGTGAGGGTTTAAGGTAACTCTCCTCTCATAACATAAAGATCGTTGTCATACTAACCAAATGCGAATTAGCAAACTATGGAAATGGCTATGGCTATGGCGACTGATTGACTAGACTAGTGTTTGGAAGAACTTTTAACTGTGCGCACGAGTAGCCCATTAGTGTATATTGTATTTCAAATGTATATTATTTTATCCCTAATTTATTTCAAATCTGACGAGCTTTAACCCTTGCCTAACCGTACAAAGGTTCGGTGAGGATAAAAACTGGTCGGATTAACACATGTTTTTGTTAACACATTACCATTATAAAGACCATCGACACACTACACAGGTGAACGACACGCCAATGTCAAACATGTCGCACGCGGAAGCGGTCGCGTTTCTGCGCGCGTGCGGCTCCGAGGTGCGGCTGCGGCTGTACCGCGACCACGCGGCCACGCCGCTGTCGCCCATGTCGCCCAAGGAGGGGCCTACTGACTCCGACACGCCGCTGAACAGGCCCAAGCCCCCGTTACGGTTTGTTTTCTATGGCTTTTGATTACCCAAATTACCTGTTAAAAGATGGTGACAAGTTTCCCGATACAATGAAGTTTTTTGTTAATGTAGCATGTGTGTGATAAATTGCCTAAGTTTTCGTTCAGGTTTTGGATGTTTGTGATACACATTTGTGTATAAACCAACTAGAGTGATTGAGAGTTATTTGTGAGGTATGTCCTATTTCTGTAACACATTAAAACCTCTTATGATGTGAACTCTCTTACTGTCCAATCTCTGTTGTGGAAACGCCAATCAAGCGACTAAAACCTTAGTGAACCTAAGCGTATTTCCAACAGACCAGAAGCGGTCTCCATGCTATGCGACCTGGCGGCGCGGCGACTGACGCCCGACGCGACCGACGGCACGCGCTCGCCGTGCCTCTCCCCGCGCAAGTACAGGAAGCTTACCAAGGATAACAATCATTACGAGACCCCTGGTAATCACGCCTTTTCTTTTTTTTAAACCGCAAAGCCCCTTGTTAACTTGCCTTCACTTCTTTTAAAAGAACAAAGCTCTTCGCTAACATGCCTTCACTTCTTTTAAAGCTACGAAGCCCCTTGTTAACATGCCTCCACTTCTTTTAAAACAACAAAGCCACTGGCAAACACTTCTTTGCTTTTTTCTTAATTCCGGTTTTGAAGAGTCTGCTACTGAAAGCAATTTTTTTCGTGATTATGTTACTCAGTTTAAGTATGATCTTCGATTACAACACCAGTTCGTCATTACAATTTACCTATTGGAAATTATAGAGTTATTAAAACCCAAAATGGGACATAAAATTATTTAATAACTTACTAAGTGACACGAGGCACATCATATCACACTCAGTGATATATTGCTTGATACCGTCGATTAAACCTATAAATAAAATATCAGAGATCGCGAATTGGCCTGTATCTGTTCGCATAAATTTCGGGTAACGAACCGACGTAATCACCTGCGGTAGCTAAAGCCAGCCGCTATTTGCGCGGCCGATCCAAATTAATATATGTTTACACATGGGACATTATGAAGTGAGTAAACACTGCCAAATTAAGATAATTTTAAATTTAAACGATACGTTTTATTTATTAACACTATATTTTGTTGTAAATTGATTTTCAGTTGATGATAAATTGTTTATTTTAATATTGCTTTTGTAAATACGCTGTATACCTACACAAAAAGGCTACACTTCAGAGTAATAAAGTTATTGTATGCGCAATATGTCAACGCAATGGATTTGAGTCCAAAAATACTTATTTAATTTTCTCGTGACATACATTAACTCGAAGCCACACACGCACTAACACACGCGGTGCACTAAGCGAGTAGGTGTTCCACACAGATCCACCAAACGTTCCGTTTGACGCGAACGCTAAACATTCCGAAGCGGAGCGCCCCAAAAGCGTGGAACTGGGGGACCGGGGGGACCGCTCCCAGCGACGCCACGCGAGCCCCACGGCCCCGCCCACTAGTAGGAAACAAAAGCTGAGCCTGACAGGTGAGATGTCGGCTCTCACGACGCTATGCCTTCTCGCTAGACGACTGGAGAATTGTCAAGTCATTTTACTTCAACACTTCAACACCATTGGTTCGAATGAAATGTTGAGCTTTTTATGTGTTCATTCATGCTAGGATAGTTAAGCTTTACAATTGATTCTGGAAAAAACATTTTTATTTATTCTAAAATTACCTATTGGTGGCATAACACCTATTACAAGTAATCAATACGATAAATCTGGACAATATAATCAGATAAAAGTTTCAAGTGGGTACTTCAGAACCAAGTTGATTTCCAAATGTTGATCCAAATTATGATTATTTATCGTATTAGGTACTAGTATACCTACATTGTAAAGTATGCAATATAAAAATATTTTCTAATTCGTTAATTAAAATAGGGATCAATTGACAAATTCTTCAGTCGATATCTAGTTGCACTTTAACCATCCGAAGCAAATTGACGGCACCTCGGACCAGAGCACCGTATCCCCGAAACACCAGAGACCCATAGATCAGTACATCCCAATTTCACACTGCCTCAACACTTCAGCAGTGACGCCACTATGCTTTAAACTTAGATTTCTGATACATTCTACACGTATTAGTATTGCATTCATTTAATCCTGTAGTTTGCCATACCCAATGCTTGAATTAACAACCTGCATTTATATAAAATGTTTAATTGGTGTCTGTTTAGATATTCTATTGACTTTTCAAATACCTATGTGTTAAATTAAGCGAAAAAAAAATATTTATATCAAAATTAATTCCAGAAAACAGTTCATTCCTAAAATATCAGACGGAACAAAATTAACAGCTTGTATCATTGTACTACGCCCCATTAATTACTATTGCCATTATAGAGAAAGTAAAACGCTCTTCCAGTGAACTTTCTTTGTACATTCGACATAGAAAGTGCTTAACTCCGGGAAAACAAAACTGTTATAAACAACATCACACTGTAGGTGTAACCTACACTTTCTAAATAGATATGCATTGTTATTTCACACGCTTACTCTACATTGTACATACGTGTAATTTCAATTTTAATTTGTGAGTTTTGAATTCATTCGTTTTAACAAATTGTATTTGTTTTAATATCACATCTTCAATAGATACTAATACCATTAAAGTTAAAGAACAGGTATCAAGTAGACTGGAAGTTTTGTAAATCACGTGGCAGACAAATTTAGAATTGGTTACGATGATTTTCTCCTCCCTTATACTTCAAACTTGTTAAATAAGTTGATAATTGCTCATTATAATTCGATTAAGAAGTTTCAAACAAGCGGCCATGTGAGCACGATTCCCTCGAAACAACTTGTAGGAGTATGAAACCCTTCAGGCAAATCCCGCTCACTGATTCATCCTCGAACAAAACCTGTAACGTACCAAGTTATATTCAAATCTTATTTACGTATGTACCTGCAACCCTCTACTGATTTTATGATGTAACTATTCCACATGAAGGATGTTTTCCAAGTTACTGATGTTTGTTGACTTATTTAGAAAATATTCCCAACTTAATTCGAGCAATTAACACAGTTTTATTTCATAACGTTTAAGTATGTACTTAAATACAAAAAGAAAAACCTCGTAGCTTTAACGAGAGATATCTTCTAAACAAAACCACAAGACAATCACGAACAATCGCTACCAAACAATAGATTTTACTTTATGCCCGTTCAAACTTAGTAACGTCGTCTAAAAATAGAACGCCAAAACACAATCACAAAGGTAATCACTAACGAGCGCCGCCAAAGATAATAGACTTACTTTACATCTGGTCTGTGTACATGTTTACATAATTACATGGAGACTAGATACAAGGAGAAACGTCTCTGTATATTAAAAAACTTTCCGCAGAAAAACGATAAATAACGGTTTTACTAAATTATTTTAGACATCGTGAATAAATAAAGTTCTGGATACTAAGGTTCCATTACGTCACCACAAATTAACTATCTTAACTCAATACACATCACTTCGTCGACAACTGCTAAGTTCATTTCACACCCTCTAGCGAATTTAGCGCTATTGTGAAGAGTTCTACTGCTTGCAGTTACACTTTCCCATCCTCCTTATGAGACGTTTCTGCTTGTCTCTAATCTTCAAGTTTATTTAATTTTCTAACTGCCCCGACATTGCCAGTGCCCCCTCACGGCTACGAGCTGAACAATTTGGACAACGACACGCTAGACGCTCCCAACGTGTACCAGGAAGACATAACTCGGCAGTACGAGCCAGCCTTCCCCGCGGACTCGGACGAGCCGGTCTCGATGCCCGCGGAACTGTCGAGTGACGAACGCTTCAAACACACCAATCCGGCGTACCAAAGCGCTGTTCTTCATACTTCTTCTAGTGAAGCTACAGAAGGACATAAGGATGATGGTAAGTTGTAAAATAAAATTGAAAATAATAACAAAATTGCCCAAAACCCATTAATGGCCTACATCTCTCATAAATAAAGAGGTATAAAGAATACTCCACACTACGCTGCTCCTATGCGGATTGGTAACGAACGTGATGGTATTTATTTCCTTGATGTGCACAATGATCAAAGTAAAAAATAAATATCCCAGTTCTTGTATTGTAATTAGGGGTTTACTATTACCGACCTCGAAATTGCGGTGTATGCCTATTAAAACAAATTGTTCTAAGAACAACACGTGTGTCATAAACTCAATCATTTATGTACATTTAAAAATTATTCCGCCACAAAAGATGACCACTTTAGTTCTGTTCAATAGGTTTAAAAAAATGGAAAGGTGTCGCGTTGTCACCAGATAACGAGCGCAGAGCGAAGACCGAAGCCCCGCCGAAGCCCCCGCCCCCGAAGCCAATGGAGGTGGAGCCCGAACAGAAGGAGAATGTCGAACCTTCGCCCACGGATGACACCAGCTTGGAGCCCACGGTAACTTAAATTTACATTCCTTTGCTTCAATCTGTAGGGTACACCTCTTTTATCTAGCCTAGAATGGACTTTACCTTGATTCTTCAATGATAAATTGGTGTCTGCTGTGGTTTACCACAATGTCCAAAATTTTTACATGATGTGTGAACATTCAGCGAGTACCTAACTATTATCGCGGGATGACTACGCGTCACTAATAATATGTGCAAATCTTTTGTTTGCACGGCATGTCATATCGTTTAGGTAAGTAGGTTTCTTGAGAAAATTGCCGACAGTTAGAGCCGGTGAAAATGAGACACCTGCCTAACCTAAAAGACTACATAAAATACCAATCTGATCTCTAACTGTAGCCTCTCAATACATCTATAGTAACTTAATTTTCATAAGAAAAAATTTGGGTTTGTTCAAAATGAATAGTGATACACACAATCACCTTACAAGAAATAGACATAATTTAGTTACGCCTG
>DWJQ01000423.1:0-14549 GCA_018248915.1 Hesperia meskei straton | reverse complement strand
GTATTCCTAGAAATCGGTCATAACTATTTTGACACGTCTAAACTAGTTATGACTGATTAAAAATGTTTGTGCTAAGGGAACTTTAATATGTCTAATAAACAGTCTGTGCCTTAATAAAAATATTTCTCTAAATATCTCGTAGTTCCAAATAGGATAATGTTGAGGAAAAAAATCATGTTATTACTTCGATTTCTACGGCTCTGCTATTTAGGTATACTTAGGTCTCACTGTTTCCTTAGCACAAACGTTACGCGGTGTGGCGGTAAATCCTGCGCGTGTGTGTATTTATGTACATTTTGGGACTGATGTGTGTGTGCGCATTTTTGATAAGAATCCATATGAAACAGTTGGTGTTGGGGAACAAACGTTGGCATGAAAACGTAAGTATTGCTTTAGACTTAAGTATCGTTACACAACGTAGATGAGCACCCAGTTAAATCTGGTTGAAGTCATTTGAATTTGATTCATGTACCAAGTAGTTTCTGCACAAAATACCTAAGCACATATTTAAAAAAAAGTATTTATTTACGTAAATTTCAGCGCGACATCATGGGCGCTATATTAACTAGTTTCTTTTATTAACTTTGCCTAAAATCGCACCTGTAACTGCCAATTACTATAGAATTAAAACTTTTCTTAATGATTTTACACATTTTCATTCTAATAAGGCTAATTTTAGATTGGGTTCTTTATTTGTCCATTTTACGATTAGGTTAAAACATTAAGATCTTAAAAACTGCTACACAAAAATATTTATCTTATTAATATTACATCTCAACAGTATCGTCTTGATCTGTTGACATGTTATAGTGACCGTTACATTAAATTATTTATTATATAGTAATCGTTGTAAGGGGTATTTTTAAGCAAAGATAATAAAAGCACAAGTTTCTGCTCGAGTCCTGCACCATTCTGGCTCTTTTGCTCCTCAGTGAATTAGGCGGTAGATCTGAAATTCATACACTACGAAATTATATAACTCTAACTACATATTCTTATGAGTGTAGGATTAAGGACTATTTGTAAATGTATCTAAAATAAGTAATCCTAATATCCGAAGTAAGCTTTACTTTTCTACAAAGGTGTAGCTGTTAACTGTACTAGCTCTATGGATCCTGTTTCCCTTTTCCTACAGCAGCACGCTTTAAACCCTTGACGGTTTTGTTTAAATCAACCCAATATACTGATATTTTTGCTTTTCTTTTGGCTATTGACAGAAGTGAAGCTGTATCATTTTGCCTGTAAGAACCCAGCAAAGATAGCAAATGGAGTTGGTAACTAGAAAATATTTAAGTTGCAAGGAAGGAATAATTATAAATGTTTATCCTTTTAGAAGATTAAATAAAGTATTGTATTTGCAAGTCCTCAGAACATGATATGCATTATGTGAAATATCAGTTGTACGTTCATCCAAAAATTGTACAAAGTATGTTACGCCGTAAATGATTCCTTCCGTATTTACTTCGCGTTGATTTAAACAAAACATAATAAAGCGCTAAAAACCCACTATTTCCAAGTCAATTACTCTAGGGAACATTTTACTACTAACTAGCACTATTAGTGTAACGTAAGCACGGACTAGGCTTACAAGATTGTTTATAATTTTATACTCAGCAGTTCTCTTAAGGTTAAAATTAAGACCATTCATGAAATTTTTCATCCAGTGCTCACATTAAAATATACTGTCTTAATACATTTCTCGCGTCCATTCCACTAGCTAATATTAAAAAACTATATTTTTCACTTCAACTGCTGCTGTATTCCTAATTAGGATTTCCCTGTAATTTACCTTATTTTCCATATTCTTCCCTCCGTTTCTATCATCACCAACTTACTCTACAGTAAAAAATATTACCCAAGTGATTTCCGATCTATTCGTTGTATTAAATTGAAACATGTAAAATCCTATGAGTATATTAAGATCGATATGTATCCAACGGGATAGATTATGAATAATATCGGCAATCATACTTTGGGCTTTGAAGTGGTCTGCAATGATCATTGATGAAATTTCAAGCTTTTACTTAGTACCATCATTGATTACGTTTTTAAAGTTAATGAATCAAAAATCCCCAGGAAGTGTGTAGAAAACTGTATATAAAGTAGAATAAAGATGTTGGTAGGCTATAACTCTTTAAGTGTAAGGAATGTCGAGCGTAAGTCGGGAAGGTTAGTATAAGTAGATGGTTTGAGACTTTGAGTATGTGTTGAGAAAGAGTGTGTATTTTTATAATGGAAATTATGAAAACGATTAATAACTATTTGTAACGTGTTATTTAGGATGAGTGAGATAATGTTATTAGATGGAGAAATGGAACGTTAGTGGTTCGGCAATATCCGTTTGGTCAAGATAGTGTCGACTTGAGGGTTTAACTGTAACCATATCTGTAGCTATACTCTTTAACATTGTTTTAAATCGGTTATTTCGTAACGGTTAATAAGAATCACCTGTTAATGTATTCATCAAGGTAGAGAATAATGTATCGATGTTAGCTTGTCAGATTGTATGTGGTTGACTCTTTAGTCACTTATTACGTAGTAGAACGTTGAATTTTATAGGAATTAATGATAATTTATGTACTACGCGGTATTGTAAATACATTGTCGCTTCTACGTTTGATTACTGAATCCCATGTGGATAAGACCTGAATATGCAGTGGTAATGTAGAAACGTCTACAGGATTATTCTTAACTTTAGGGTTATTCTTAGCGTTATCTGTGAAGTGAAGTCCGTCTTGCGATATGATACCGGGCACATGAGAGACGTTTGTTACATTACTGTGTAGATCAGTTTCAGTAAACGTGGACATTTGCTCAGGAATTGTATTTATTTTCTCATTAAATTTTGATAATTTATGATATTTCCGATCATCGCTTTTATCGATTATATTAAGCGGCGACGTTGTATCATTGTTGAATTTAATTGATTCGGTAATTTTAAATAATTTAGTGGACTATGCACAGAACGTTGGTGTTTCACATGATTTTTGAGATATTTTTCATAAAAGTGCGTGCAGCAATAATTTTACTGCATTTTGATGACTGACGTTGAGTTTTGAAAGTAAAATTAAATTTTTGGATATTATGTAAAACGGAACCAAAACTGCTCCCTCGGTATAGTAGGATGAGGGTAAGCGGACGAAACACTGTATGTTTCGAAAATATATGTTTCCGTATGTACATGATTAGACAAAATGTGATTGTTGTATGTTTAGGTGAAAGAAACAAAACGCATATTAGCACAAACCATCCATCCGCAAAGATTACTCAGAATGTTTTAAATTGTAACTCACGTTTGAATTTATGATACATTTTATTGTAAAAGAAATATTTTACTATCGCTTATGTTAGTTGAGACGTTTGCAAATAATAGTATTTATTTTCACAATGATATAATTTTGTATTGACAAGTTTTGGGAGTTTTCTTAAGGTGTTTTATATGATATGGATTCTACTTTAATATTGAAGCTAGGTATAATAATAATGATCGTCGTGTTTATAATTCTATGCATTCCTTTGCTCTTCGTGTAACATACTGTCTTTAATGTAATTTGCATGTTTGTAAGTTGTTTGACATAGACAAAGCCAGAAGGAATATTGGACCGTGAATTGATTTACAGTGGAAAATTGTTGTTACTTACTATTCACAATGATATGATTTGAAATCGCGGAAATGCTTGCTAAAAATGTTCAATCGTGTATGGACCTGCTGCTCTTCGTATGAGATTGAAATCGGTCTATGTAGTCTATGTCATTTTTATCTACTTATTATGATCTAGGAGAGAAGAGAGTTTAATATGACTTACAAATGTGCAAGTTAACATACTATAAACTTTATTTTCCTAAAGTGTGTTAAGTAATTTACTCTACTAATATAAGAATGTGTGATTTTAGTTATTGATAACGTTTTTATACGCGGAAAGATTCCAAATGAAACTGTATAGAATAAGCAATGGATTAGCTAATGACATATCAAAAGTAATGTTTCTTATTATTAGATCGATGGTTGACGATATGGTATGGTTAGTGAAGTTTAAAAATTTTGATTATTGATCTGCTGACAATACTGAGCCAGTCTTCTCGATATTAAAAGTTGAAAATGAAATTTTTTAATAGTAAATTGGTTTCACGTGTTGAGACGTAACATATCATCCACCTAGTGGAGTGACGATGCAAATAGATGAAAATTAAATAGACCAATGGGCTTTTATTGATGTTGGAGTTGGAGTGGAGTTAGAGCGTGCGATAGTTTGGAATCTTTCTCAATGAAGCTAGTCGCCGGTGAAATTGCTTTTAGATAAATGTTATCGTAATATGTGTATGCACGTAAGTTAAAACTATGTAAATTAGTTATATGATGCTTGAATTGTCCACACACAAATTTTACACATAAAATTGACATCCTGCCAGATTTAAAAACACTGCTTATGAAAAATAATTTAAATTACATATATCCTACTTAGCGTTATTATGTAGTGTGTATTTTTAGATATGGCATTGTCTACGTTAGTCTAGTGGTTAAGACACTTGAGCTTGAACAGTCTGTCACCGATATTTTTACATACGAATATATGTAAATATTAGAGCAATCTCACCACATGCTCTCGGTAGTGCAATCACTGTAGGTTAAGAAGTTTCGATGATACGAACTGTTTCGCACACATCGAAACAGCTTCGCTCCGTATTATGATTTGAAACACTGAAAGTTCGATCCAAGTGGTGAGTACAACGCGTTAAAAACGCGTTCACACCTGCAACACCATGAGCTTCTACTGTAAATAAGGCCCGTAATTAGTATAATAACATCGTTTGAAGTTGAGAAATCTTACTATTACGTATTACTGAGACACCATTTTACGCCGTGGCCTTAAATTTAAAGGAATCTTTTAATCCTTTTTACTAAAGAAGTTTGACAAAAATCCTTTGAATTTTGTACAAACTTAAATGTTTCCGTGTTTCAAACAATCGTTACGACGCATTTATGGTACGGTTTTAATATATGCGCTAATTGTAATCTTGTACCCGTATAATATCTAGTTTAGGTGTTGCCGTAGCATTCTGTGTAGGTATCGCTTCATCTACATCCTAACGTATCGATAGCTATTGATTTCTAAATTCGTGCATATCCCCAAAACATTGATAAATAATTGTTACCTACATTAGTTACTTTGAGACTGTTCAAATTGTAATTCTATGGAGTTTTCTCTAAGGGAAAGGGCTGTTTTAGCAGATATTTTTGATACAATGAGGATAATCGAAGGGAAACGATCTTGTATTGTAGATTAACGATACTGGGTACTGCGGGCGCTTCGACGGCCTTGCGAGAGTCGTTCGCTCACTTGTTGAGTATCCTTATCGATCTCTTTCACATCTCTACTTCATAAGTATGGATAATGTTACTGTAACGAAAAAAACAATGTTGTTCTTATATGAGATGCGATAGTTTTCGCTAAAACTTGTTGTTTTCATATATTCGTAATATTTCCTTTATTTTTTGTACTCTTTAGTGTTAAGATTATTATAAAATGAAAACTATTCAATGTTGATTACTCTAAACCAATAATGTACATGTTAGGGGTGGTGTAAATTAGTTTCCCCGAGAGCCTTACGGAGAAGCCTTTTCCTTAGACAGTTAACCTATCCCATTTTCAAGTTAAATTGTTAGACATGGACAACGTGGGTAATGTGACGACTTGTCAATGCGAGAAATGTTATCGAAAAGAACAACAATTATGTAAGAATAATCGTCATCACATCGTCGCCTACACTTATATCATACTCTACCTTTCCACGTTTCACCTATAAACGGTTCTTGTACTTCCAATTTATACATAGTTCACCATTAAGATCTCAAGCAAATTCCGTGTTAGTTCTGGCCTAGCGATGTTTTAAGGTAAATTTAAGAATTCATCATTTCTTACTTAGGTCGTATGACTCAATTTAAGACTGATCACAGAAAAATTAAAATAAAAATCTTTTAAAAATATCTGGACATTTATTTTTCATTGATTAAGCTATACAGTGTATATGTTTACTTCGACGTGGTTCTAGATGATAAATTGACTCGGAATAGTTTATATTATTAATTAAATTTGATAGGACAAATTGTGTTGGAATAGTCAGTTTCTCAACTAGAACCTAACGTTGTCTGTCGATACCTTTCTATATCTTGTTTCTAAGGACGATGATTAACGAATTGGTAAATTTAACGAAGGTAATGTTAACTTCGGCAATGTTGACGTTACTGCTGAAATTGATGGAAAAAAATTAAAAAAAGAAAAAATAATATTTGTTGCCAAAATGTTGTTAGGAATAAAAGTGTAGTTATAAAATTCGGTTGTCACATGCATAATTAAGTTGTTCTTGGGTGGTATGAGATTAAGGAGAAGTTGAAAAATATTTCCAATGATATATTTTTTCATAATAAACTTGAATGCTATTCGGTATATACTTAAGATTTATATCTGTGTAGGAATTTAACTTTAACGTGTGGTAAAATACATCGTTGCTACGATTTGATCTTATCAGTGTTTGTAATTACAGCCCTATTGAAAGTTTGGCAAAAAGTTGAGTGTCTATGCTGATAGAAAAATCGTGGCAAACGATTTAGTTGTTTAGTGTTCATGTTATACTAGATTGTATTTGACAGTTCTGACATTTTGAAAAAAAAACTGACTCACCTGTTTCCGCCTTCGCACTTCTGGTCACGTCAACCCCACGTTTATTTTTTGTAATGCCATTTAATTTATTTATGGTTACAATTTCAAAATCCATAAACTAAACTTTGTGTGTAATCTTTCCTTGTTAAATTCTAATTTATATTAATATTTATTAAAATCTAATTTATTGTATTTATGAAGCTAGTCAGACATGTTTTGGTTAGGATAGCCTAAGTTTTATGGTACTTTCGTGATGGTACTTTTTAGTGTATTCTTCAGCGTAGTATTTACGCCATTCTCTAGTCACGGGTTTTGACATTTATGATATGTCTGTAAGATTCTATTAGTATAATAATCGTATGTATTCATTTCCTTGGTCTTAAAGTTTACATTCTTAAAATCAACCGTTTTCACTGAAGTAACAATTAATAGTTCAGTCGTTGCTTTATAATTTCAATTTTTAGCATGTTACTGTGACAAACAGGATACAGTTCAGTATTTATATTCTTTAATCCTTAAATTCATTTTTTTAAGTTGACCACGACCTTTCAGAATGTTGGTTTTTAGAATTAACCAGATGGGTTAACGAATACTGATCGAAAGTTTTTTTACATATTTAATAAAAATATATTGTTTACGCACAACACTTATAACGTGGTCAACATTCAGGTAATTTATAATGGAAGGTCTATTTAATTTGCATATAACAATTTTGAAATACTTTAGTGTCATATGCAGGACGATGAACGTATCAGTGAACTTACATTTCCCGTAACGACTGATACTAATTTTCTGTAGGTTTTACTATAACGACCAGTAGTGTTCACAACATACAGAATGGGCTTAATGCTATCATCATAATATCCCGAATTAAAAAGACCTTTCGATATTTAATATGACCACACATATTTGTACTCCTATTTATATTCAATGGCAAAGCCAGAAATACCCTAAGTTTTTTATTAAACAGCTAAAGTATACGCTGAATGTTAGAATTAGTTGTCTCAATTTTATATTAATGTGTTTCATTCATCTTCCACTACTTAATTCAAGTTGATTTGTCGTTTTATTGTGTGTAGTGCATTTGTGTATTTAATTTTATTTTGTTTCAGCTATTTATTGTCGCTTATTAATTAGTATTAAGTTAGTTTCAATAAGAATTATTATGCTCAAGAGCCTAAGAATGTCTAGATGAAGCTAATGACATGAACTTTTCCTATGAAAATAAAAAGAATTCGAATGGTTGCTTTTTCAAATTGTGATTGCCTATTGCTAAGTTCTACCTTTGATTTTGAAACTTAATGAACGAACAACAAGCAACTAGAATTATTTGATTATGTTTAAATAACATATCTTTAAGTAATTTCTATCAAGAAATGTAGGAGACTTAACCTGTATACGTCAGTATTACAATAATTATAAATTTTTAGTTTAATGCAGCTATCTTCTTCCCTAATGACATGTCTTCTGCCGTCTTTCTTATCCACGAGAAAGATTCAAGTCTTACGCTTCATCTCAGGCGTCATCTGAAGCTCGCACCACGTTCATTTGTTCTACGTTACCCAAAACGTCGGTATCCACGGAGTAAAAAATATTTTTTGTTTCCACTTACAGTGCGTGTACGTTTTCGGCTTATTCTATTGCCTAGTATTTACACAGTATTTTATATATGTCAATGTACATCACGACAATAATGGAAATCGACAAAATGAAACTGTGCATCAACACGCCAAAACCTGCATGAATGGGATGTACGAAAATAGTTGAAGTATTATGCCTTCATACTCTCCATTATAAAGATGATGTACATCTGAACTTTTGTGGCATAGTGATAGCTAAAGTCGCATAGAGGAATATATGATTTCTCAGATATATAACGGAAGACAAACCAATCCGGGGCGTCCTATGTGAGCGACGAATACGACGCGACGCTACGCAACAGGACGCGATGCTACACGCGACGATGACTACGTCGCGTTTGATCGCAGACTGTCATATAGGACGCAAGTAGGGATACTGTTGATTTGATCGCGTTCGTCGCGTTCGCAACCTCGCGTCGCGTCGTTTTCGTCGCTCACGTAGGAAACCGCCTTAGGTTGCCGGGAGCCTAAACGTAGATGCACTGGCTATGTTCGATGTTGCGTTAAGCTGCTGTTCAATGTTCATTACGTTAAACGTTATGTTTGTCGTGTTTCTCTATACATTTATATACTGTTTAATGCGCTTTGTGAAATTTAAATCGCAGCACAAAAACGTCATTGTTTTAATTCTAATAGCGTTAAAAATATATCAGCTTAACGTAGCGTTGAAAATGTTTAAAAATCTTTTTAATGTTCAATGATACGTGCTATTTGTAATCAGTTGTCTGAAATATTTTGTTTGATATTATTTATTAGTGTGCGTGGAATTGATCGTGGTATAATCTCTTCGTGGATATCATTTTTTCGATGTGTTTTTGATCATCAAACTCGTGGAGAATAAGATTGACTCCTGATTCGTGGAGCAGTTCATCGTTCAATCGATGTCAAAGTTTATCGTGTTCTTTAAACATTCCATTTATGAAGGGTTTTATATAAGGTTTGTTAATGTAATGATTTATTTGTGTTAAGAAACGCCACGTGTGGGTTGGACGGCATTTATTAAGCATTTCAGTATTTTCCTGAAGCGTTCGACGTAGTAAAGTCGAACACTGGCATAATATTACTCCTTATTACCTACTACTTGTTATTCAGGTAATAATAAGTTAGCGATTAAGAATTGATAAATAATATCTGATGATAAATTTACTTGTATGTTGTATTAAAACGAGGAACACAAAATAAAAAGTGGTTTGAAGCATACGAGTTTTATTTCATATTTTGAATGATCTCAAACCTAAGGTTTGAATAATTGCATTATATCCCTTCTCGTATATACATATATAATTATACATAGTAAGTGGTCAACTTCACCTATGGACATCAGTACAATATCATCGACGCGTTACTGCATTAACATGGAAGGAGAGTCTTACCTTTATCACTCTACTTATATTCTGTTTCAAAAAGTATTTTAATTAACATCTATGCTCTCAGTTCAACTTCACTTGTAAGTAAAATTAGCTTACGTCATTCTTTTTCGCCGTTAATCTATAATGTACTTCAATCACGGGATTGCTGAAAATGGTAACTTACATACGTCCAGTTGTGAGCTTGTGAGGATCTCAACATGGCGACTTCAGTATCCAAATATACATGGCCAAGCATCCCACTGCAGTCACGTCATATACTCCGAGCAGAATCAACAGTATCATCGCAACCCATGACCGTCCCACAGGTCCCACTACTGGTCACAGGTCTCCATTCACAATGTGAAAAGATCATCTTATAGTCCACCACGCGTGACCAGAACGGATTGGTGGACTTGAAGGTGTGTAGGTTTCATCACGATGTTATCCTTCACCGAAGCAACTGATAAGTAATAAACTCTAATCCTACTAATATTAGATATAAATGCGAAAGTTTGTAAGGATGTATGTGAGTGAGTCTGTGTGTGTTTGTTGCTCTTTCACGCAAAAACTACTGAACGGATTTTCATGAAACTTTGCAGTAATATAGCTTCGGAATAACATAATTTGTTAAAATTTATAGAGATTTTTGAAGGGACTGGTTTTCCGAAGCGAAGCGAGGGCGGATTTACTAGTGCACACATAATTCATAAAAATTACGAGGTGCTTTTACGGGTTAGGGTTTGAAACAGGGCCCCCGAGTCGGTCCAAGAACAACGTTCAACATCTCTGCTATTAATTACATTCAGTCAACAGTCATATACACTATATTACTGTTTTCAACATAGATCATAATAAATAAAAAGCTATTATATAAACAGTAACACGTATGTCACAAATCACAAATATATCTATAGAGCGGCATTTCCGTTTCTGTCATGTCGTAGAATTTAACAGAAAATCATCACGACACCACGAACCACGACTACTCTGACAAGAGTGCACGACGACAGAGAGAGAGCGAAATAAACAGTTCTTGCACACACACACACAACACGAACATTTACACAAGCAGAACAATTAAATACCCACGAACTCGAGAACAAATATGTGTCTGTCACATAAATGTCTGTCCCAGTCGGGGAATCGTATCTGATACCCCTTGGCAACACTACGAGATCTTTGAGCGTTCAATTTGTATCGTGTAGCACTGATAGACATCTAGTGATCTAGAACCATCGTGTGTTCTATCGATGTACCCTATCTAGTTTGCTGTTAGAGCCAAAGAGGTTAATACTAGAGTTGGTGAGCTATACGGCTGCCTATAAGTGGAAACCGTCATGGGTTGGGACGAGACGAAAGATTGCCGAATTGTCAAGTAATAAAATCATCATGATTTGACCTGGCAAGATCTTCTTCATCGTCTTGGCAGGCAGAAGAATGCATTGTCGTTGAGCGTTAATGACAAGGACTCTACTTCAAGAAATAACACATAAAATTGTAGCAATATTAGGTACTTTTTCTATGCAATTGGATTATTGGGTTTTGACAAGCTGTGAGGAGGTTTACATTCAGTAAGTCCTATCCAACAACGATTTTTAGGCGCGTGGATGACGTGTGGGTGACAGAGACAGCGCCTTACACGGAAGGCAAACTGTAAGGCGCTGTCTTTGTCACCCTCACGTCAGCCACGCGCCAAAAGATCCTTGTACGACTTTTATAGATACCTACTTAGATTTTTCCAAACTTCACTTTGTCGTTATCATAGCAACGTGTTCGAAAGCTGGTGCTTGTCGCCTAGACCCATCTGTATTTACCACTATACTAAGGTTGCTATGATAAAGTAAAATTTGAACAAATTCTTATTACCGTCTATAACTTTAAGTCTTAGCGTCGCAAGGCCTCTATGGGGATCTGTTTAGTGGCTGAGAAAAGAGCGATACAAGCTAGACTATGTAATAAAATGTATCGTACGTCTAACAATATTATGTAGTTACTTATTACCCCTGATATAGATAGCAAGTTACTGCAACTAATTGGAACGTGACCTGTGTATGAACGTCATACGACACACAATACCAACATGTGATGAACAATATCATGTAGACTCTAATAATATACAACACTAGCTGACCCAAAAGGTATTAAGTTAAGTTAGTATGTCTCAGTTTATAAGTAGTTTTAGTAGTTTCAAGGGCGCTCATTGATATTCTCCCAAATACGCGAACCCACATGTGTAGGACGGACCTTCACAAATGATTATGCAGTTTTTGACAAATTCGTATTATAAATGTCACAGCTGTGACAATTCGTGCAGTGTTCCCGCGAACGTGAGTAAACGCGGTAAAATGAAACAAGATCAAGCAAGCATGACTTCAGCAATGCGGGTGCAAAAATTATATAAAATTTCACATTTAAATTGCTTACGTAAAATGCACATAACTTCACAATACCACAGTTACGTGCTCTAGGAATCGAACCGCGATCCCCAGTAGAGGCCGACTTCCCATCAAGCTATCAGCTTGTACTAAACATTATAACGCTGTTACATAATACACAAGCCCCAGTTTTCAATTACGTCGAAAACTGCCGTCGATCGCATCCGAGCCATCAACAGTCCAGCGAGCTAATGGATCGTGAAATATTTTACGTCCTATATTTCCAAGAAATAAGATCGTGAATGTCAGCCGCTACGCTACGCTACGCCACTACGGCGTAGCATCTACGACGCGGCGTAGCATCGCCCTCCAAAATTCATGACCTACCGTTTGAAGTGTAAACTCCTGAGCTGCCTTAAAGGGAATATGTTCGTGGAAGTTTGAAATGCTTCCGAATACGAGATATTTACATTTAAATTTATTTGCACAGACTTTCTTCGCTTTATGTTCTCCTGGTACTGCGTTATGGAAATTTTCGCGTGCATATTTAGGGGGCATTATGTTTCGTTTTGAATAAAATTAAACCATATTTGTTGCTAAATAAAAAGGTAAAAAGCACCATTAACCACGGACATAAAATGCATCAACGTATTTCTCGTACACAGATGATATAAATGGCTTTATGTGTATAACAAACGCTTAGGGACTCTGTAAGTACCTAGTCATTAATAAGTAAAAGGATATGATGTAAGTATACGATACCACTTATAATTCGACAAAAGCCGCGTGAATCACCAGTAGGAGGGGAAGTAGGGGCGTTTTATCGATTCGCCCTGCGGTGTTCCCCTGGGAAAACTATCGATCTAAACCCCTGTCTTGTGGTGTCATGTGTCGCGAATGCAATAGGATATTGGAAATTTAGCCATCTTTCCCTTTGTAAATAAACTGCTTCTTTATCGTCGAATATTTATACATGAGAACAACCACATATATGTACATCCATTAACATATTCGTAACTAAGTATTCATCTCTCATTCGCTTTCATAAAACTTTTAAACGAATGCAATGCACACGAATAACGGAAGAGGAATTTGATTCGCGCCAAAATCGCGACACAAATCTAAGAATGACCGAATATCTGTCGCGAATAACCATATAAACTGTTTACTACTGTTGTACTGTACTAATATTATAAAAGCGAAAATTTGTAAGAATATGAATGTGTTGGAACTGAACGTATTTTCATGATACTCTGCAGTAATATAGCGATATGTGAAAAACACAATAAGTTAAAATTTGTAGAGATTCATTATAATTTAGCCATAATACAACGATAACAGTCAATTAAGTCGAAAAAAATCAGCCCTCTGAGAGCTTCCTTCTACTAAGGGGATGGGTCCCCGAAGCAAAGTGAGGGCGGGTTTACTAGTACGAATATGTTCGTGCGTCCTCGTTTTTTTACCAAGTAAACAGGATGTAACAAGCTACCAATAAAATTTCTGCAGCTGGTTCCTAATTCACTCTTGCAATTAAGTATAGGTATAACACATCGTAATAGGTATACAACAAATATATGTACTAGGTTAGTTCTGATTGAAGGAGTCACTGAACAACCTAAGTGTCGGAAATTATACGCCTTGACGCACTTTCCGAAGCACAAAAATACTCAAGAAACATTTGCCAATAACGATCACCCATCCAACTACTGACCGCACCCGCTGTTACTTTAGATAGGTACTTAAGATCGACGCATTCCGAACATGCGCCATCTTTACCAAACGTTTAATTTCGTCTATCAGGCCGTTACTCTGCGTAATCTTCCCATAAAATCTGCATTAGGGTGTAATTCCCCCAGATCACATCACCATAATTAAATAGAGAACAGCGAAAGACACATGACGTGACCCGTATTTAATTGATCAGAGAGTTGACATTCGAGTTTCTTTTGCATGTAGTATAGGTACGCAGCGAAGCATATTTTTTTAATGAATCCCGTACACATATAAAGCATATCTACATGTGTCAAGATGGTTCTTTGTTATTATTTGTTGCATATAATTTTTTTAAACTCCCGGTTTTAAATATTTTTTAAACTCTTTTATTGACGTTGTCCTTTAATTAAACATATGTAGTTTTGGTTTTTGAAAATACTTTGTACGCCTAAATCGTTATTTTTTTTAATAAACCCAACGAAATTCATTAACCTAGAGAGAAAATATAAGAATCAATAAATATTTAAGCAGGTAGACAAGGCTATTGCAGGTATGTGATAATATCAGGGCGTCACCAATGCGTTGCCAACTACAAAAAGGAGTATCTTCAATTATAAACTCCCAGTTGTTTTGTGTATGTATGTTGCATTCGGATCCAATCTGGGTCCCTGTATTCATTCATAAACTATTAAATTAATATTATAAATGCGAAAGTTTGTAAGGATGTATGTGAGTTAGTGTGTGTGTGTTTGTTGCTCTTTCACGCAAAAACTACTGAACGGATTTTCATGAAACTTTGCAGTAATATAGCTT
>DWJQ01000422.1:0-14552 GCA_018248915.1 Hesperia meskei straton | reverse complement strand
TTATTTTGTATTTGCTTTGGTAGCTTCACTTTATACTAGAATGACTACATCTGCCTTTTGGTTCTATAATCTGAGTTCCCTCAACATGCAGTTTGTCACAATTGTTACAGGTTTGTTGAGTCCCATTGAAGCTCGCTAAAATTTAACTTTAAAGATAGAAATCAAATTAGAAATAAGTGCCAAAAGCACACTGATATTTTTTTACGTTTTAAGTTATCCTAATAAGATATTCATATAGTATTTTAAAATCGTTGTTCCTAATTAATAATTGGAGAGTAAGCGCAAATGTGCATCAACTTAATTCTAATATAACTTAGATTAGAATGGAGGAATCGTGTACATTGTCCCTACGCTAGAACAAATGGTGCTTCACAAGGTAGAGTAGCGACCGCCGACCGCCGGCCGTCGCCCGCACGCGGCCCGCACGCCGGACGGTCGGCCTACGCGTTCGCAAACTATTTACTACTTACATGACGTAATCTTAATTCATCCGATTTATTAATTATGTACTATTATATTCTAAAATTCTAGTACTGTAATGTTATAATTCTCCTAATCAAAAGGCTGAAATAATTATGTAATGTGACGATTGGCGAATGTTGTAACAGGTCTACATCATGTAACGCTAGCGTACCTACGATAATGAACTAATACCAGTAGCTACATATAGCTCATACGTGTTGTAGAACCAAAACATAACTTTTTGTATATTTCTATTATTCGTATCAGTAAGATTTTTACATGCAATCATTTATAAATTTAGTAACTGTATATTTTATACTTACTATTTACCTACAGAGCTAAAATTTTTGTATCAAATGACTGCCTCAAAATTTAACTACCGATTTATTTAATCGTCAAGCTTGGCGTAACTGCACACGTTTATTTCTTTTTAACTACATAATATGTGTAAAATTTTAATACCTATCATATCACGAAGACATTTGAAAATTATACCTATAGTTATTCTTGCAAAAAATGGGTGATTACACAAAATATCGGAATCACACATTTTTTCATTTCTGGCATTTGTCATAATGATATATCACTACATAGTATAAAACAAAGTCGCTATTTTTGTCCGTCTGTCTGTTTGTCTGTCTGTTTGTTTGTCTGTATGCTTAAATCTTTAAAATTACGCAACGGATTTTGATGCGGTTTTTTGTAATAGGTAGTGATTCAAGAGGAAGGTTTTTATGTATAATACATGCATATATTCCCACGAGAACGGGATCCACGCGGGTGAAACCGCGGGCGGACCGCTAGTGTAGAATAAAACCCAAATTTGCAGAGGGTGTAATTAAGAATGTTAGTAGGTCACTAACTTGTCGAGTAAAGATTACATAGATAGAACATAGGAACAACACTAAAAATGTACTATTTATACTTTGAACCTAAGATAATAATATGGTACCTTCACATAAAAGCTTCCTTGTTCAACCTCTTCATGCAACTCGAACACGATACTCGCGCCGTACTCCGGGCCGACGAGGTCGCGGAAGCCGAGCGCGCGCCACACCGACACCAGGGTGACGTCGTGACCAGAGTACAGGTACAGAAACCGGTCCACATTCACGTGGTTTACAGACTCTTCGAGATATTGCTTTATTTCAGATAACATAGGACCTGGAAAATAAAGATAAAAATCAACAATCTTAAGCTTTGTTTAATTGTACCTACCCTAAATACACATAAACAAAGTAGTAGCTCTGAAATATCCTTGTTTTTATTTCATAATTAAAAATAAATTTCTCTATGACCGTTGCTTTGTCAAGTTAATTCGTACAGAAATAAAATCATTTCCCTACTAGACATTAGTAATAAGTAACAAACAAATAAATTTAGACCCTTATTAACACTTTTAAAAGTGTATTTATAGTAAACTTAACCAATTAACTGCAGTTTATTTTGATTTTCAATTGTTATAAAACCACCAACCTGTATGTAAACGTTGCAGGGATTCATTGTAGGATAGTAGCGATAAACTAAGCATGAATGGGATTTGCATCTTATTTGGAAAAACATTTCTAGTCCAGTCTGGCAGCTTGAGTCCGGCTTCCTGCTGGGTCTGCAGGGTACTGAACAGATAGTCCACATCCAACACACTGTGCATGCTCTGATTGGTGTGCTTGCTGAGGTATTCAAATAATTCTGAGAATTTTGGGTTTGCATTCGCTTCTGCTAACACTTCTTGGTACATAGCCTTGTGAAGCTTACAGGGCTTGGTTGCTGCTACAATCTGAGAAGTATTCATTTCATTAAATTTTATTACATTGAGAGCTATGCAGTCAACAACTTTTCTGAGACAGGAGAGTTGAAACTTTGTTTAATTTTTGTGTTTTAAATGATGTTTCAGTCACAGCCTCACACTTGGATTCCCTATGTTATGGTGCCTTGAACAAAATATGAACACACACAATGTAATTTAAACACTTTCTACAGATTTCTGCCCACAGGGAATTGGACTCATGACCAATCCAGCAAAGGTCTGGCATGGTAGCCATTGCACATAACTCATTAGAAAATATTTAAGCTCAAGTCTTCTAAGCATTATCTGAATGTACCTAATTCTATGAAATGTACAATTATGTTGCTAATTAAATTATGACAAAAAAGAAATAACTCGTACATTATCAAGATGTCGAGGGAGTGAATGCACAGGAATGGGCTGCCAAGGCATTTCTGGGTGCCACATCTGTCTTTCAGATGGAGGGTACAGTCCAGCTAAAAATGTGTAGGCGCTCATAAGACATCGGGACTTATCGCTGCTTCTAACATACACATCCTTGTTGTAGTATTCTTCTGGAATGAAGTTGGCATAATAACTGCGGTACTTTTTGCCTAACTCATACAACTGTAGTTTTCCAGCCTGCAACATAACATAAAACACTTTAAATAATAAAAATATGCTCAAAACAAATAATTCAAGCAATTATTATAAAAAACATAGCAAATAGAATTTTGTAAGAATGGAACTGTTCAAGCTTTCATTTTTCTTATCATTATCACATTACGTACTTACATTAGTGAGACTGCCAAGTCCATCTGGCCACTGGTAATTCTTGAAGGGATCACTTTTATAACTGCTCTCTGGCGTTCTAGCTCCATGGCGGAATAACTATGTCATAAACATGTTTATTATTGTTAAGCTGACACATAAATAGGTCACTGTGCTATAATAAATCTTTTAGGATACTTACAATGACTGCAAGTCGAAGTGTTTTTGATTCGTACGGTAGCGTTTCACTAAGCACGCAGTATCCGAGGAGGCAGCTTAGCACAGCTAGGCCGAGGACTATCACGGTGGTGGTTGTGGACTTCTTTGGAATGTGATGGCATTTCGACTGCTCTACCTTGGGCATCGACGGTCTCCGCCACGTATTCTCATCGTTATCGTACTCCATGAAACTTGATTTAGCCACTAAAGCCGAGAAAATCAACTTCAATTTTCAAGGGTAGAAAATCTAAATAAAAATACTAAAACTCGTACAATTACGCGTTTGTAGTTCAATCAATGAAAATCTGTTTTATTTGCTTATTACTATAAGACATTATCTCACAAATATCAGAATATGTGAATCTTTAGTTAAGATACTCTCTCAACAAGTAATTAACACTCTTCTAAGGAGAGGAAAGCTTTTTTGAAATAGTTTTTAAATAAAATACCAGCCTAATCGTTTTGCATAACTTCAATTCTTATCAATTTTCTGACGTTGATTGACAGTTCTTTGGGCGCATTCCACTTGCAATCAAAACCACAGAACACTAGGTAGGTGTACCTATACTCCTGTCGGAGATCAAAACGCCCAAAACTATGGAAAAGATTCGAACGTTTTGATCATAGAACAATATACGTTTTGATCATAGAACAATATACTCCTCCGGAGGTTTTGATTGCTCGGTGGAAACTTGGAAAGCGCCCTTTGTTATGTACCACAGACTATATAACGCTTCACGCTTCACACTCAAAGCCCCACACTAGGATTCCCTGTGTCGTGGGTACCTTGGACAACACACAAGAATAAAGAGATTTTTTTTATAAGGATTCATCACACAGACCGGATCGGTGCGGAGCCCCGTTAACTATTTCACATAGACCGTATGGAAAAGATCTTAAAGCCGAGCCGAGCGAGCGAGAAAGAGCACGCAATTGGAGCCGGACTGCTCCTCTTATTATTTCACGCTAAACACGTTCGAGAATTCCTCGAGCATCCTGCATGGTGATAAAAAAATCTGCTCTGCGGAGCCGGTCTGTCTGCCGCAGTGCTGCAGACGCAGAAAATCCTGATTCAGTTTCCTGATCAGGAATTCAAATTCGGCATTCCGTAAGCTTACCCATCAATTTGACGTCATACATGCCCAGACGTGCTTTCACAATAAAGTCACTCTATAGTCTATACCTACTTACTGGGTTACTGGTAGAAAAAAAACCTAATACGAAAAATCGAACGTGTGCGCTAAGCCTAAGCTTAAAATAAACCAATAAACAACAAAATTATAAAAATCGCAATATAATGAGCGTAAATTAAAGATAACTCAAAAACTACCCTCAGATGTCAATTTAAATATAAATGGGACCAGACAACAAGCACTATCATTCGAATTGAAAACCTTTTTTTAATTTCGTTAAAAATAATGGTGGGTTAACAGTTACATACCTACATTGATATCACGTTATTATTAATTTGAGTTGGTTAATGTTAGACTAGATCAAAATCGTAAATTACGAAATAATAAAACATTATGTATGATTTTATTTATTTAATAAATAATATTGAGGGATATTTTTCTAAAAAAATATTTCAAAACACTAGTATTTAATGAGTATATCAATATAAAGTCCATTAATATTTCACAGGTAAAATATTTTTCTTAACATTAGTCCATGTTCTTACTTATATTCTTACATTGTTAAGATTATGAGTGAACATCAAATTTTCTTATCTTATTATACCAAGCACCACTTATCGATAACTTTTTAAACCGTAAGTATCAATATAAAAAAACTATTTTTGTGCAATTCCATTGTCTTTGTTGGTGAAGGGATTAAAGTCTCCGAGACCCACAAGTTCTGCCGACATATCCCAAAGTTTTTCAGCGTCTTCATTTCTTAAAGCTTTTTTCCCGGGAGACGTAACTTGGCAGTCACTAAAACAGAAAAAAATTTTTTGATGACATTTCATGCAACAAAACTTTTAACAAATCTGTCTGTAAAAGGACTATTTTATTTGAGAAAAACTGTTTCGCACAATCTATACTTATAAATAAAACTGTAAAAAACACAAATCTTTAAAAAAAAAGTAATTCACTAAGTTTCATTTTATCCTATACATATTAAGGACACATAATATGTAAGCTCTCATATTATATTGTTAAAAACTTTTAAAGTAATGGCTAATTTACACAGTACGAGCTCGCCTACGAGTCAGCCTGCCGAGTAGCTGCACTGCAGTAACTCGCATGTGCGCGTTGGACAGTAGCTCGCATCCGAGTTACTTAAACATTTTTTGTTTTCACTCGCCTGCTCGCCCGCCAACAACTCGCACATGACAGTAGCTTAGCCGTCGCTCGTATCGTATCGTATAGACACGTTCGGCAATAGCTCGCCAGTGCGAGCGGGACAGTCATGAGCGGAGCCCGGGTTTTTATTATTAAAACACATTCACTCCACATCGCGGCAACTTGCAGGACTGACCTGCAGCTACTGGTATTGTGTAGATAGCCAAGGCGAGCCGAGCTACTGGCGTACGAGAAGACAAGCCGAGTAGCTGTGTATTGGCTAGGCAGTAACTGTGAAAACCAGCCATAATAACTTAAGTTCTTACCTATAGTATAAACCAGTTTCATTTGCACATTTCTCATCTACAGCACAGTAGATTGTGGTCTGTGCACCCAATTCTGGGGACTTCATGAATGGTCCCACTACAAACCCAATGATTGCCCTAGCTCCCCAAAACAATGTCTCATTCAAATGACGTCCCAGTTCAGTCTTTATTACTCCTGGATGTAAGCTGTATGTATTTACCCCTTCAATGTTGTTAGTCTGTAAATAAGAAAATTTATGAAATTATTAAGGGCTTCATGATAAAAAAAATTCAAGCCATGATGCACAAATACTGTACCTTCAATTTATTTGCTAACTCTCTAGAAAATAATACATTGGCTAGCTTGCTCTGAGAATATGCTTCGGCCGCATTATATGGTCTTGTCTTGTAATTTAAATCTTCAAAGTTCATGCCATATCCTGAAACATTATCATGAACACCATATTGAATAAAGTTCTACTATCAATGCTAGTTTGCAGTGTTTGCACTTTTTTTTGTGTAAAGTAAAGACAAACAGACAGACAAGTCATCTGATGTGAGTAATCACCATGTGACCTATACCTACAATTATCAAATTAAAAATCTAATTTTATAAACTACTATAAATAATTTCATAATGTATTATTTATCAAAAAAATAAACTTACTTGTATGTGCTCTCGAAGATACAGTGACAATTCTCGCTGGAGTGCTATTCTTAATTCTGGGCAAGAGGAGCAGAGTCAGGAGATAGTGGGCCAAGTGATTTGTCCCAAACTGCATTTCAAACCCATCCTCAGTTTCGCTTTTTGGACACATCATGACTCCAGCGTTGTTTACTAGAATGTTGATTTGGGGTTCCGTATCCAGAACCTTCTGGGAGAACTCTCGAACCGATTTCAAAGAGGCAAGGTCACATTTCTCAACCACAATGACACCAGTCTCTGGCAAATCTTTACATGAATTTTCAATGTCTTTCTTTGCTTCTTCTGCTTTCTCCAAATTGCGACATGCCATTATAATTCTGGCTCCTAAAAATAATGTAAGTACTGAACATTAAAAGTTTAAATTTTTTGTGAGTTTCTCAGTTATAAATTGATTACATATTCAAATAAGGTGCCACCTTTTTGTTGTTAAATGTAATTTAATTACATAAATCATCTTTTTATCTTTCAATAACAATAAATTATAAACAGGTAATTAACAACAGTATTCATATCATCCTTATTAATAAATCATGTACCTACTTAAATTAAATATGAAATAAAGTGAATAAGAACTGTATACATTTATAAAAAATAGTATTCCATTGAATAGTGCACCTATTAGTGCATTAAATACAATTAAAAATAAAGTTTTTTTTTATTATTCATTCCTGCTAGTCTGACTAATAATCTGAAACATCCTTAATAGGTAATAGTAATTATAATTACGATAGCAAAACAACACATTGGTATGTATGAAATGAGAAATCAAATTAATTTTACACGAGGGAAGTTAATTTTAAACAGAATACCAAGAAATAAATGAAAATAAAACCCTACGCACCTCTTTTATAGAAGTCCCGAACCGTTTCTTTACCAATTCCTGTATTACATCCCGTTATTATTGCAGTTTTGCCTATTAATTTTGCAGTACTTAAGCATTTACCACTAAATAACGGCATTTTTATTCTTTCCAGTTAACTTTGGGGATGTACTTAAATATGAAAATATTTTATAATAATTATTTCAATGCACAGTAAAATAGAAGAAAGAAACTACTTGAACGTACTAAAAAAGGTAATATTTAAAGTTAATTATTTTAAGTTTAAACTCAATATTTAACACAGTGGAATGTTGTACAACGATACCCAACCCAAACGATTGAATTGAAAACAGCGTAGCAGTGATAAATAAGTACCTAGGTAGGTACGATACCTAATTCGAATACGTCAAGCCACGTACGTCACTATGACTATTGACTATGGCAATACCTAAGTACAATAAACCGGTATTCTGCATTCCTGCCGTTAATCAAGTCGAGAAGATCCGTAAAAGTATGGTGACATCACTTTATAAAATACATTATTATTTCAAATCTTATTCTTAAAATTATTTTTTTAGAAAGATAATGAGTGATTCATTTGAAAAATATGTTATGAAAGTAAATAGACACCCCAAAATTGTGAAAGGCCAAAATGAATGACAAGACCTGCTAATAATAGGTTGTAGAATTCATTAACGCTGACCATTTAACATGGACCCCTAATTTGATGTTCCATTAACCTTTACCTGGAGTTGTTTTACCAATTATCACAAGAAATGATTATACGAATCTCAGACTAATTAAAGCTTTTTGATGGTCTGAGATACGAATCATTTGTTCTTGACGTACGACCACGATACGACCACTATTTCCGTAATACTAGGAACGTAGGATCCCTTTATCAAATCAAATAAAAGTCAATACTTAGATAAGTAAGTATGTAAGTTAATTATATTTATATAAGTACATATTATTTCAATTTATTAACTTCGAAGAAAATTCTTAAAACAACAATCTGTAACATCAGCAGATAGGTAGGTATCTACAACATTCATTCTAGGATACCTACCTGCGTAGTACTTATGTGTTTGTATAATATTACGATATACCTAGTACGTTACGATACAAATACGATATTTCTATCAAAATGTATTTGTATCGTGACATACTGTAATAGGTAGGTACTTTTAATTATACATACAAAAACATAATTATTATTGTTTAATAATATTTTTATTCTAGGGTATCTGTTTTTATGTTTATGGCAGGCTCCTGTGTTTGTCGAGCCTTCTCTTATAAGTATTTACTCGCAAATTAAAATTGTCTTTGGCAGGTTTTTCACAGAAGAACATAGCCGGTCTCTCGCAGTCACTGGTTGCCAGTAGCCCGCTGCGCCGTAATCCACCGCACCGCAATTCATTTTTACTGACGCTACTCTTTTCAGGACATTGAAAATCCCAATCAACATTTCTTTCTTCAATACGATCACCTGTTATAATTTAGGTAGGTACGAGTCGTATGAGTATTATTAATTATTTACTAGGTAAAATCCTATTGTTAACAATTCTCGGTTGGTCACGTTACACCTACTAGCTGGTCATACCAGTATGACGACCCAATATGACCACCGAGAAGTACCCTAGTTACATATTAGTTATTAGTAGATAATAAAGGGGTAATACGTATAATATAGCTGATGCAGACAATTCAAAGTAGATGGGCATTAAATTAAATAATAATGGCGGTACCTGCTAGTATAATACCTACTATTGCACTTGCAAAGTGGTTACCTAAGTATATGTTTCACTACCTGTTTTCAGAATTTTGTTTCAAGATTTTAAACCTATAGACGGTAATATGGTAAAATTGGACAGGCAGATGCTAACACCAAATGAGTTCTGGGGTCCATAAAGATTACACTAAACTTTTTTAGATTCCACCATCTGAGCCCTCAAAGGTAGCATGGTTGTCATTGGCGACAGCGGAAGGGTGGCGCTGCCTGCTCATTTACTACGATCTTATTTCCGTGAAAAATAAGTAAAGTAAGTAGTGTGCGCACACAATTACGAGTATGTGAAAATTACAATATATGCACTTGATTTAAATAAATTAATGATAAATGTCCAGATTTTTTGCCTTTAATAAATAGGTGCCATTCTCTGTAAACGGCAAAATTTACATTACTTTGGTCGAGCGAATTTAAATTTATTTATAAATAAATATGACCTAGACCATTCTACATTGTTCGCAGCCCGCACAAACTCGGCTATGCCGTATTCCAGATCCCGTCCTTGATGAGGAAAAATTATAGGTATACCGCAAGTATCTAAAAAATATAAAATTCATTATAATTACCGAGCACAGTTCTATAATGAAATCTTTGAAATAAATCGCTGTAACCCAGAAATGCAAAGTCACCAGGTGTCTTGTGCTGGTCAACGTGCTTGAATAATTCCCGAAGGTATTCGGCCTCATCGCGGTTATCTGGTATAGCGAGGTAACCTCCGGCAGCGAGACAGGTCGAATACGCATCGTGCCATATTTGTCGCTCCTCGTGTGTTATATAGCATGTGTCATTTGGACCTAGTTTCCAGTCTACAAAAAGAAAAGAGATTTAGTCATGTACCTACCTACTGTTTTCAGTATCGAAACAACATCTGTGCTATAAAGGCGGCCCCATACAGTCAAAATTCTGTGTTGAAATTAAGAAACGGAATATCAATTCCGGATCAGTAGTTACTTCTGATGGTATGGTAGTATTTTAAAGTTAATCGATGGATGTTACCCGTAGTTCTAAGAAATATTAGGTAAAATATAATATTTAGCTCCGTAGCCACCTACTTGGATCAAAAGTATTACACTCCTCGTAGAAGTTTACTTTTTCCTCCGCCACTTTGCAAACAAACGGCAAAGGCGTCGAGCAAGGATTGACAAACAGATAACCGTTCCGTCGCATGGCAACACATCTGCCGCCGCTGTGCAGAGGTTGCTTCAACTCCCATAGAAGATCCAGTATTGTGTCTTGTATTGTACTACCTGGCAACATTATATTTTTGGGAAATGTAAGTACCTACTTACTTACATTACGTATATTATTATTCCTGGCTTCAACCCAACATAATGGGCCATCCATTAAAGAGCACGGTCTCCCCTCAACATTGAGGAAGCCTAGCTAGAGCATAGTCCACCATGCTTTTTATTTCAGCGCGGATTGGTAGCGGTTTAGTGGTAAGTGGCCAACTCAAGTACCTATCTATCGGAAATATTCATGTCGCTCGAATGTCTTATTCAAATTCAACATAGAATATTCAATTAGACATAACGATTGCTATCAATAATATCGGGACCGAACAATAAATTGTGGTACCTTCCGAAGCACGAAAGCGCCCAAGAATTTTTTGCCATTTGGCGGTCACTCATTGAACTACCCGTATTTACCTAGGTACTAGTTAGGATTGACACAAGCCACCATTATTTATCAAAACCAGGCGTAGATAGGTATCTACGCAAAAATAGAAAGTCTAGTAGGTCTAGTAGATACTAGAATTTCTCGAATCGCCGGGAATATGTAATTGCCATTCTTCGCCAAAAACAAATATATTACTAATGGTCATGGTTCAATTTAGCTTGTAGGCAAAATAAATTCTCGCCGTTGCCATTTAAACGAATGAATTATAACAGTCAATAATTTATTGCTTGCACCGGTAAATAGTGAGTTGAGTACCTAGTCGTCTCCATTTTAATGTATTCGGTAAAGTATGGGCGCTTACAATGTACAAAATTATTAATAGTCGTAACAGCCCATGCTCAGCACGAAATAAAAAAACTTACCCACCTCGTACAGTAACAAAAGATCGTTCCGAAAACAAATCGTGCATGCCGATGTAGACACCATCGAACTTAGTATGTATGGAAGACACCAGCAACGGCAGGCTGTCAGCCTCGTCAAGGGTATCTGGTACAATCAACTCCGCGCCTTCCGCCTCGCACCGTATGCGTGCAGTAAACCAGTCCATTGCATTGGTGTGTAGCTTGAAGTATGCACCAAATGCTTTCTCGTATCTGTAGTCCTCTCGGAATTTGGGCCGCTCGGATTCTGTATATATCGACATCCACACTAACAATTTATTTACGACCTGCTTTTTATTATTTTCTGTTCATATTTTTTTGTCTGGTGTTTAAAGGCAATTGATTTCGCAGACCCTATTTATGAAAATTGTCTACCAACAATTTATTGCATTTAAGAGTGCCCGCATTTTATTGCGCAGGTAATTGTAAATTTACTTGACCACAAAATACAGCACACACGCAATGTGATGCATATTATCCTCTTGGGTAAAACCACTTACCGCGGAACTTTTTCCAAAAAGTAATTCTTGCATACAAAATAACTTAAAACTTACTCGTAAATATTATCAATAATAGAATAAATAAACCCTCTGGTGCTAATGGGATACATTTCATTTTTGCTCATTGCTAATCACATTTTGATTACTTCCTTGCGTCCAACCCGCGTAATCCGAGTGCTACGGGAAGTGAGATAACAGCCATCTTGAATATATTTTCATAACCGGAAAATGATCTTTTCTTTATGTTCTTATCAGTGACGTAAAATGTACATTTTAATTTGAAATATCCTTTATTCTCGATTAGCCATAGCCTACTGCGACGTGCCATAGTGAGATATTTTCGCAATTAAATATACTTTTAAATCTAAAATTATTGATTATAAAGTAAAATTGACCTAAGTATTTTCGCGGTTTAGGCTTTAACGCAATACACTTATCTTTTCCATTACTGACTCAATCAGCGTTGAATGATCAAGTGGTAGGTACGTAGTTATGTAGGTGATCGAGATTACAAATAATACACAGGCAAATATTCACGTTAATGTATTCTTATACAGTATACACAATTGCACAACTTAACAATGTCATATATCACATTTTATTATGAAATCTACATAAAAAATATTTTCCTAATAGCATTACAACATTAATACATAATAAAATATACGTAATATTTCATTAATGATTCAGGAAAAAAAATTACTAAGTACCTAAGCACATTCAAAGTCAAGACCGATATTAAATCTTAAAATTGTGGTTTTATAAATACGAAAATTGAGAACACGCTGTGAGATCTGTCACTAATAAATCTGGGTAATCACACAATAAAAATAACTTTCAAAGCTCTTCCCGTAATTCCTGCTGGAGAACCGAAAAATTTATTGAATTGGTAGGTAGTACCTATTACTTAAGTAAACATCCCATAGTACCTGCACGTAGGGGTTTTTTGGATAGGTAATAAATATATGTACGAGATTTAAAACAAATGAGGGTAGAAAGGAGTCCTCAGATAAAATGAGTTTAGATGGCGTCAGCTCGTACGAATATGGACTGTTTGTTATGCCTTGTTGGTTGTTCGACACGAATCAAAGGCGCTCGAACGATCGTCGGCTCGGCTCGTGCTAATCCTTGCCACGTAAACGACAATCGTACCATATACCTAATAGAAGTAATTATAAGCTAATAAGTTGTCGAAAGTCAAAAATAAATTATATTATGTGCTGTACAAAGAGTAGGTGGGTAGATACTTAACTACTATTGCTACTTTGACTAACTAGTTTATGGTAGGCTTAGGCTGAGCCATCTGTCGAATGATTACTTAAATAGGAAGACTATACTATTATGTAGATAATAAAATATTCAACGAGCAAATATAAATTTATGAGCGAAGAACAATGACAACATTGTTATTTTTCACAAATTTAAAATACATATTCATTTCTAGGAACGCGCTCTAGGCGCTATGGAGTCCAAAAAAGAGTTGGCCCTTGAAACTGAAATATAATATTTGTGAAATGATAGCATCGACCAAAGGAAGTGAATTGAAGGCCTAAGTTGTATACATGCTTAATACATAAGTATTGCACTCAATCGACCCGAATATTCGTTTTATCATAATTCATAATACAGCTACTTTATCAATCTTTATCATCAGTCCAACAATCGAGGCATTTTGTGATACCTTGATACATAATTATATTACTTCGCACTACAAATACTTTACATCACACGCATACACTTAGCATAGGACTCAAGGTTTCAGATTAGGTGTTAAGCATGGACAAATCACATTACTAGGCCTGAAATTGAATGTTTTACTACTGTGTATATTCTGTTTAAATTTTTTTTCTGAGGTTTCTGTTAGTAAGAATGTAATCCATGTTATTAATAATTAAATTAAACATATGTTATCAAATTAACAAATATATTTACTAGGCAGGTACTAATAACAAAGTAGGAAAGTAGGAAGGCAGTTACAAATTATACACATTATGTTAATGTGACCTTATAATTTAATACTATTTCCTTATAGGCTCATGAGAATAGAAAAAAAGTTCTCGAAGTTAACCCATAGATTCTCACGGTTTCCAAACCACTAGAGTAGCTCAGTGGTGCAGTTGTTCTGTCATTTACACCTGGCTGGGATTGTGTGACATTAAAATCGCATATGTACCTATTGTTTATATACAATATACTACTGCTAATAAATCTGGTTAAAAATACTATTGCTATACAACAAGTAATAAATAAAATAAGCAATGATACATACATGACATGAAATTGACTTTTCTCTGGGAAGTATAGGGGCGCATAATTGGTGAGAATTGAGACCATTCATACCATTTGACTAACTCTTGATACATACATTAACCCCAATCCACACAAATATTCTTATACACACAAAACTTGGCGCAAAGTATGGTAAATGCATTAAAAACACATAAAATTAAATAACGCAAATATTCTTTTATATACACAGTCATCAGCACCTAATATTTTTTTAAACAAATATAATATGTATAAACTTTTAACTACTGCAATAATTCAATTTATGATTTTATTTCAGTGTACAAACATTTTCTAAATACATCATATGAGGCATTTATAATGCCCCAACTTAGAAAAGCTCTGGATATATTGAGCATAGCTCCATGATAGAAGTTGGAAAATTTGAAATCTCTTTTGCGTAATATATATCTAAATTCATAAGCAATTGTTCTATGAGGGCCTCCTAACTCACACTGCATAGCAATCTTAATTACATTTAATGGATAGAAAAGGGTACTAAGAAAAGCCCCTATAGTTGCCCCTGCTATAAAATTTTGTATGCTGTTGTAGAAAACACTTTCTTGTTTTGGCAGCCTAACATTAAT
>DWJQ01000421.1:0-14555 GCA_018248915.1 Hesperia meskei straton | reverse complement strand
GACGTCCCATAGTTCTAAAAAACATCAGATTTTTAAATTCCACGTGAAAAAAAGTTATGACCTATAAAGGGTTAAATAATACTTTAATCATCACTTGAGAATAACAAGCTAAATACGTGCACACGTAAGACATCTAGTCGATAACATTAATAAATCGCGATAATGGTCCTCGAGCTAGACAAATGGCCGGGTACCATTGACTGAGGTCGGCCAAATAAATCACTATCGGCCATCGCATCGCGCGGCCATCCATCACGCCACATCGGACATCGTGTTTCGTAAGTTATCTTTCTTATCATACCCCATATCGGGTGATGATAAAACAATTCCATTCATGATTGTTAGTAATGACATAACAATTGCTGCGTTTTCAGGGCTCTGCGTTCTGACGATTCTCATCTGCCGGTCGGTTTATCTGTCCGTCTCTCAAGCCTCATGATCTGTTTTCTCCGAATTCAATTAAGGGTTAATTTGAAATGTAATATAACGCAAGTTGCCTTACTCGAATTAAAGTGAGTCGGGGATGATCACAAAATAAAAGTATTGATCACTCATTGATCAATCATATCACCTTTCACCTTTGGCTTAGGAAGGGCCTCGTATCAAGGAATCCAATTTCTATTTATTTAAAGCACACAGTTTTTTATTCTACAACAAGACAATCAAGCGTAAGATTAAGGTAAAGCTTGAATAAACGATATTGCGAGTAAAAATAAAAAAGTTAATTATCTCCATTAATCCCTTAAAATCCCTCCATCGAAGATACGACACACCGCTGTTTGGCTTGCCTATCGCGGGGATGTCGTAACAATTTTATTATAGTTTTAAGACGGTTGTAAACCAGGGATTATGAAGTGAGAGTTATCACGTCCGCCGGCAAGCTGTGTGCCACGGTGTCCGTGTCTACATCGTAAGCTAATGCATTCGCTTCGTAACTTTTAAGTGTTATAACCAAATATTCCTAACATCCATTTATCAACCACTTTTGTAGGCGAAGCTGGCTTGGCTATTGCTCTTGCTTCATTAGCATCAGTAACATCTACTATTTATTTGGGGCTCCAAACAAATATTTTTATGGAATCAAACTAAGAGTTCAGCATTATTAGCCGTCTGTAACATAACAGCGTTCTTATCAAACCGTTTAACTTCTCATCGATCATGAAATCGAGCACCTAATCCCGAGCCGTACAAAATTTTATAGAGCAAAGAAAGGAAATTCGCTAGGTGGACGTGTGAAAAGTCCCCATTTGGCAACGACGAGCGCCATTATCTCCGCCAGACTGCCGAGAGCCCGTAAGATGCGCCGGACGCCGGACCATCGAGATCATTACGGAAAACCATTTGGAGAACTGCTTTCCTTGCTGGATATTCGGATATTGCATGTGCTGGTGCTGCCGCGCCGCCGACTGTCTCATAAAATTCGCCCCGACCGCGGCCGCCCAGTTCCCCGAAGACAATAACGTCTATTGTTTCGGAGAGCGGTAAGCTAGGCGATTAAGAGTATTTAGTAGGCCTTGGATGTTATCAAACTATGGTTAACCGCTTGTTGGGGCGTCGACCTAAGCGATTTTTGATAATTGGAAATTGGTTTGTGACGACTTTAAGCTGACAGCGTTAGAATTAGAACAAACACCAAATAAAGTGCAATAATGAAAACCCAAATGCTTTAAAAACTGTAGGTACCCTAACGTCGTACACTTTGCAAACGCGTCTCCGTCGTGAAAGATTCTTCATACAAAAGCTAGAAAGGATTCTTTTCTGTCGTAACTGTAGCCGACGCCAGGCGGCCCGGAGCGGAGCCCCGTCTCCCGGCTCCCACTCCCGGGGCTATTAGTCTAATCCAGGGCACAATGGACAAAGGCCGCCGGCAATACACGCAAATTAGGAGCGTGTCATTCCGTCTTGCTTGCTTTGCCGTTCCACGGATGGGACTCTTAAAAATGCGACGTCGGAGAAGAGTTACCTACGAAACTTTTTACCGTCTCTGACTTTACGGATTATATGCGTCGACCCATACGTAAGGAAAATTGGTAGCAATATTTTTTCCCACAATATTCCATTAATGTCGAAATTGAACAAAATATTTTTTGAAGATATCAGTGTCACGCCAGGTATACAAATAGATAGTGATATAAATGCGCCGACAAAATATGGTAAAAAACATTTTTATTTACGTGGCGGAGTAGTTATCGGCTCCGATATTATTGGTACATATAACGCTTTTCACGATAACCAGCCGCGGCGAAACCGTTATATTTGGATCCAGATTTGATTAAGGCAAACTGGATTACAAAACAGTGATAAAGTGATTTGTCCACCTTTTTATCAAATGTCACCCAAGTCAATCGCAGATAACAATATTTGGTAATAACGTCGATATGTTAAATGAGTATTATCTAGATGTAACTGCTGGCACATCTTGATGTAACTGATGGTAAGCTGGAACTTCTATATAGACTATTCGTAACACAAGATATAGTAAATATTATGGTGACCAAAGACAAAATTATGTAGAATTTGGCTTACAGCTTTTAACCTGAGTTAATTAAAACCAAACCGCCAGGGAAGACGAAAGCATGAAGTTAGTAAATTGAGTGAAGTGAGGAGTACCTGCTGTTAAATAAATATACAAATTTTGTCGGGTAGTTTTGTTGATGTAAGGTAAAGTGGATCATCGGCAAGTATAATACTAGATACCACAAATTTAAATATATACGGCGGTCAACAGAAGCCTAAAAAGAAACCTCACAGAGGATGGTGATGTTTTAGCCTATGATTACTACAAACATGGGAAATATTTTTATTCATACGAAAGTTGGCTTTCAATTTCATATTAAAAAAGCGAAATGACTTTCCGAACAACCTAATAGTTTTCTGTGCGCATAAAATCTAAGTAGTATCAAATCTAAGTTTGGGCTAGCAATTTCTTTGTTTGAATTTGTTAGTTATTGGAACAATTATAATTGTGGCATCTGAGGCCAAGGCAAGGCCTCGTGTTGCGTCGCCAATATGTTTTCAACGCTTGTTTGGCAGAGGATGATAAAAGTTCCCAAATAAAACAATACGCCCACATCTAACGCATCCGTAGAAACGAAAATGTGGATCATCGATTTCGAAGTTAAATGAAACAATATTTCGATTTTTTTAGATTCTATAGGTTTTTCATGCGTCGTTTAGATAATACTGACGAACTTTAACAAGAATGAAGGTAGGCTATAAACCTATGAAATTGAAAATTTTGATTGGAAATAACATCTTTGGTAATTCGTAGAGCCGTCAAAACGTTTTTGAGTTGGCAATAAGAACCAAGACGAATGAGTCCGGATAATCGAACTGCGGATAATCGAGATTCTACTGTATGTAGATGTAGATGAGGAATATCCATCTTAGTTACTGGCACATAGTCTTGTAATACATCTACGAGTATAACGACGTGGATATTTTAAACATTTATTTTGCCAAATTTATCTGATTGTGTGAGCAGCGCTATCAATGCCGGTATTAAACGATTTTTCATGATTCAATTAGTATATGTTTTCTATCTCCTAAAGATTCCAGACGTAAAAGAAGCATAATTAGTTTATTTTGATTTTAATGCAAGTAAGTCAATTTGGCACCCATGTTTACACATCTTCTTTCTCAGAACAAGAAAGCTGGTTACCTTAAAGTTCTTAAGAAAGCTATTCTATTCTACGTGGGTATACGACATCAGTACGTATTTGCGTTAAGAATTTAAGATAGACGCGCAAACTACCTTCGCACTCTCCCTCAGATCCTCATCACAACACTAAAAGATATCCTTAGTTTAAATGTTACGTTTCCGGCGAAAACCGAAAACACGTCTTTAGTGGTACCTACTTTTCTTAATTTTGAACATCTTGATCCCAAAGAAATAAATTCGATAAGAGGTTTGAGGTGGTATGTACGGCGACATCTTGATCATTATAGCAGAGTTCCATAAGAAGTGAAGCTATTCCCAGTAAGTACATGTTTTGGGTTGGCATTGTTAGAAAAACACTTTTAGGGTTGTGGAAGAAAGAAATTTTACGTATTTTATTACATATACTGAATGTATTTAGTTTTTCGTGCACCATAATTATTGCTCTGTCACACACAGGTCAGTCTCAGGTGAGGTGAGAGCGATTAACGCGATAGTCGCACCGTGCCCGACAACTGGTTGGCCGACTTCACAAACCACGTACACAGAAACGTCTTAATACTATTTGATAGCATTCCTGACGATTGCTAGGTTCGATCCTACGTCGCCAGAGCGAAATCAATCAAATCAATTTCGTATTTCTTTAACTACCTAATTGCGACCTTTCATATTCCTCACCATGTTCGGTTTTCGCGCAATAGGGAAATGTATTTGGTTTCCCTAAAGCACAAAGTGGCAGGTATCTTAATCGATTATATTATAAATATTTGGATACACCCAAAATATTCAATTTAAATTCTTTGAACCTCGTGTAACGCCATCTTTTAGCGTATTCAGGAGTTTCCTCGATGGTTTGTAAGGGTCTACCTTCTCATTGATGAGAATGATATGATGATGATGATGAGATGATATCTTTCTAAAATTCTAGACAATAAACAAATATTAGGAATTAGATGAAATTGATTTGTCTTTACTTATTTTATTTACTTCGCGATGGATGTAAAATAGCTACCTACTTTTAAGTAATCAAGTTACATTTCATAGTTCACCAAACGTCGATAATGTTTCAGCATTTTAATCTCACACAAAATATGAATGCGGTCGTTTCCGTCAGGAGGGCATGGTGCCGACTTCATCTATGTACCTACTTGTTCTTTATCTAAGATCGCTTTTTTCACACTGTAACTTGGACGGAATAAATATGTTTTCTTTCTTTCTAATCAAAAGCAAAGCGACGACGTTCACGTTAGAAGTGGATCCGCCCTGGTTATTCAATAGGGATTTCTGATAGCCAGGTTCTAGCGGCTGCCGTGAATTAGATCACCACGATAACGTACGTGGCGCACACATCTACAAATTTCGATTGTTAAGTTCAAGGTCACGCCCCAAGGTCGGCCCACTAGAACAAAGAAGTACGCCCGTGTTAACCGGATACCGAGCGTTATCGTAAAGTAAAGCACGAGCGGCCACGATTTACAGGCTCACCGATGTCCCGGCTTCGTTGCAAATAAACAATAACGGAGTAGGTACCGCACACATACCTACCGAGAGCCGATGTTTAGTCCGGCCCGACTAGACGAGTATGCTAATTAGATTCTAAACACGCTTACAAATAAACGTATAGCAGCATTCGTGTTTATTTTTTGTGTACTCGGCCCGGCCCGGCCCGGGCACCAGCGGAAGGCTCCCGCGCGGGGCCCGGGGCGAGAGTGGCAGGAGGAACACGTCCACTAATGTTAGGGGTTACGGGGGCTGAACGGGAGCCGGGCCGGCCGGCGACACTCACCGGTGTCGGCGCGCTCCGCCTCGTCGTCCGACTCGGTGCCGGAGTCCCGCTCCTCCACCTGCAACAACAAGAGCGGCGCTCAGTGGAGTCGGTGCCGGCCGAGCCCCGAGCGGAGCGGCGAGCGGGCCGCGGGCGGCTCGCGGCTCGTCGTTCCGCTCCTTTGTTCTCGCGAGCGAGGCGGCCATTTTCTGTCGGCGGTGACCTTCGCCGCGGAGCCGGTCGGCCGGTCGGGCACACCCACCTTCTCCGAAACGTTCTCCTCATTCAACGAATGCGTTCGCAGCTTGTGAGTCAGAAATTTGAGCATTATTGAGCCTCCGCTCGCCGGTCCCTCCGCCGGAATCACTCGCGCCGTGGCCGGGCCGGCCGGCGCGCCCGCGACTGCCGCTCCCGATCGCGACCTCACGAGAAACCTCACGCCCCGACGCCTATGGCGAACGTTCCAAAAACATTTTAACCCTCAATAACATATCCGCATATCACTTCCGCGAGCGAACACCCGACCGCCTCCGTCGAACGCCGGACTACTACTACTTTAGTTAGAGTAGCCTTGCGTACGACGCAGTCAGCTGAAGTGGGTACGACTCATTAATGCCGAAAGGGCCTAAAAGCGATCGCGCTAAATACTCCTCGTCGGGGCGAGGCTCGCTTTGTGACATCGAGGCGACGATTTCGAAAGGATTCGAACACGACTTTTAGATCAAAAACTAGCTCAAATATCGCGTAAAACGTTTTCGAGAGGCACTCGAAATGGACTCGCCCGGCAACCCATTGATGACAAAGAACCGGAACACGCAGAGATCGGACGCGATTGGACAAAACATTACAGAATAGGATCGAAATTTAATGCAATATCTGTTTTCTCGCTCTGGCGAGAGCGGCTTCGGGGGCTCGTCTCCAACGATCGGGACGCCGCGCGAGAGGGACGGCGATAGCGACACAGGTTCAAGTTATATAACATGGAGTTGATAATATATCGCTGATAAAAAGTAGCGGATATAAGCCAACTATGGATACGCCCGTTTTTACGTTTCTTGCTTTATTTTTTTGTTACAAATGGAATTTATGGTATCCAAAGCATATCCAAGCTTACCCTAAAAAATCCCATTCAACATTTTCTCTTATAACAGCCTTTTAATCCATAAAACACATGCCCCTACATAGGCGCATTTCTGTTCTTGCTTGTTAGGAAAACCTATTAGCTAACAATTAGAGTTCTCCATACAAGACTGTATCCTTCAATATACGTTTGTACATTTTAGACTTTCGACGATTCCACCCAACATAATCGGTAAGGTATTTGTATTTATGCAAGATGACATTTCCACAGAAATAAAGACGATTCAAATTCAATTTCAGATTGATTGAGGAACATTGTAATCTCAGGGTTTATGGAGTGGCTGAAAATCAGCGCTACGAGAGACCCAGCTCTCGAGTCAGCAAAAACTGAGCCATCTCCTTTTGCCCACATACATGTTATTTAACCTATTAAGTTAATATGTTTTTTAATTTCTAACTTTTTTGTATAATTATACTTAGTACCTACTTACCTATATTTTGTAACTTTGTAACATACACCTCTAGTGTGTGGTAATAAAGATTATATTATTATTATTAATTTATTGTAAGTTCTCAGTCAAATTTAATGTAAACTAAGCCATATTGTTGAACTTAACTCGTATTATTTAGCGATGTAAGTGTGAAGTCGTATCCACGTTGCCCTAGCAGCCGCGTAATTTACATCGGTCGGTCGGGTGCCATAATGAAACGCGGCCATGCTGTTACCTGCGCCGCGCGTCTCGCTCGCACACCGCGCCGACCACAGCCGAACTCACCCGAAGACGGTGCGCGGGATTTTCAATTTAGACTCTGCATTGGTTTAATCCGAGTTTTAATCTTATTGGTTTCTACTTTGATTTCATAAAGGATAATTTAATTTACATAACTTAGATATTCTGGCACTACGATCGATTCCACTATGAGTTTTCTTACCAATAATCCAGTCTCATTGCCAACGTGTTGGGGAACTGATGCAATAATAAAGACACAATTCGTTCATTTTCAGTAGGTAAGTATATTTTGTAACAAATACATAAAATTGACAACAATCACACGAGCACGCTCCGCACATTGAAGTTTGACAAAATATACTAATTACAATTCAGGCTGTAAAGGGTATAATCGTATTGTGCTTACTGCTCAGTAACATAATCAACAATGACTTAGCTAACACACTTAACGAACGTATTAACATATAATAATATAACATTAACTTTGCCGCACTGTAGGTTCGTAACGCTACATTCGCATACGTTCCTTATTTATACGTAAAATATCTAACATAAAAGAAAATTTAAACTACAAATATTACAGGTGGTTTTTGAAGACTACATTTAACGTTATAACAAAATATTGAACTCTACGGAGAGCTTTTAAACAAACTGCGTGCCTGAGGACCGCAGATCCCAGCACAACACATAATAATGCTCTTTTAATAATAAGCAGTTGCACCCGTTCACAATACGATATCCATTGATAATACAAAGGTAGTTGCAACTCTCAAAGCCTGCCACATTAGGTATAGTGTTCCTAGCTGTTATCATTATTCCCACTTTCACCACCACAGATTACGGAGAGATGGAATATCGAAAAAGCCCGTTACAATCGGTGAGTTATGTTTGTCAGTGGGCACCCGTAGCCCTCACACACGCAGAATATTATAGAATTACCATGTACATAATAGAGATCTGTCACAACAACAGTGAGTAAGTATAGAAAGACCAGAAATGCTTGAGTGTAGTACAAAGGCCGGCAGCCAGCCGCCCTGATATTTTTTATTGTAAGTTTGAGATCACAAACTTTACTTTTACACGATCCTATAAACAATATAAAAAGTTACAATTTAGTAGATACCACAGCTCTACCTTGTGCGCTTGGCTGCACTTCACCCAATAAATCGTACCTACTTAGAATATAAAACATCTGACATATGACATGGTATTTAATACCAATAAAAAATGTCCAATATAATTAAATCTTTACAAAAATATAAAACGACTTCTCGTGTAAAAATTCTAGCAAATTGTTCAATTGGCACTTAACTACACTACAGTAAGGTCATTATAACTCGACTGCTCTGAACTTCGTTTTCCGATATGTTTGTGCAGGTACTGACCAATCAAAACACGGCGGCCATGACAGTATTTTGTGATGCGCTACTTCGTATTGGCGTACCTATCCTACCGCCCGCACTCCCCGCCTCCTACCACCATTTTGGCCTTAAAATCGACATCTGCGCAGCAATTCGTAGCTTTATTCAAAACGGCCGAGTTATAATGACATTACTGTGATTGACAACCTCTTTTTTTCAGTCGGTTAAAAAAAAGTTTAAGAACAAGAATTAATGAAAAATGAAATTAATTAAACTGAAAATAAATTTGTTTCAGGATTTGCCGATAAAGATGTGTATGTGTGCGAGAGCAGATACAACTCCAAGAATCGCTGGTTCAAGAAAATCAAGGTGTGGGAGGGAGCTGAGCACGAGGCCACCCTTATTCCCAGGGAGGTAAAGTCTACATTTAGTAAATTAAAACTTCATCATTCTCGATTTACTAAAGAGGGGGTGTATCTGTTTGTCTATTTGTACACACTAAGTTCCGGAAGTGCAGAACCGATTTTTGAGGGACTTCCACTGAAAGATAAATGAGATCATAAAGCAGCATAAAGGCTACTTCTAACTCCGTAATTCCCGCGGGATCAGAATTAAAATGGGTTAAGCACAGATCGTTAATAATATTGTTTCGTTCCAGACTCCGCTTGAACCGAACAGAACGGTGTCGGTGTTCCGGGAGCGCGTGGAGAAGCACAAGGACGAGCTCGCGGAGTTAGAGGTTTTGGAGAATGTGCAGGAGAAGGATAGGCCGGTGAGTTGATGTGATGACCTTCTATAAAGAATATCAAGTAGATGTCGGTTCAGTGTTAGAAAACTGTGTTCAAAAGTAAGGTCCCGCTTTATATGTCAGCTCTTAATTTGTTTAGTGACAAATGATTCTTATGATCATATAAGACATTATAAGTCAATAATGTTGATATATTTATGACTTTAATGATAGGTCACAAGGTCGTAATCCAAAGTAAAACTTTTGTTTTATTTCGTGCGTTAAACGTATAAAATTGTAGGCGAAGTCATGGTTATAAACAAAGTTAAACCCAAGAAATACTCAATAACAATCTGTGTATCCCCAGGACGTAGTGATGTACAACCCTCTAGGCACGGACGACGAGAACACGTACTACGAGCAGTACAACACGGTGTGCTCCGGCGTAATCAAGACCGGCGACTACGTGTACGTGGTCACCGACGGCGGCAAGCAGATGATCGCGCAGGTCGACACCATCTGGGAGACTGGCGAGTGAGTGATGAGTATATCGTGTACATTATTATGTGGTGTTGTGACATGATGTGTCTGAATCGCGTCGTTAAAGATTTTCAGGCGGTTCGTATATACTATATAAACGACCATGAACAAATCACGTCGGGGTCACCAGTTTGGTAAAAGAATGTTATGCCTGCGAAGCGGCTGAGCTACAACTGTTCACGTTGAGAATAGTATTGGTAAATCTTTGCGAAAAAGATCGATTCTTAGATCGATTTGAATCGAAAGTTGATAAATCGATTTTTAAAAAGAATCGATCTTCCAAAAATTTATCATAGATATATTTCGTTTTGTAATTAAAAATTTTCACCGCCCTCTTTATTATCGCTAATACTATTAGTATACATTTTTAATCTCGATTTTCTAGGGTATAAATATCGATTTCGTACTTAATATCGATTTTTTCGGTTCAAATATCTTCGTTTCTTTAATTTCTTCGATTCTTTGATTAATTGATCTCAGGTCGTCAATCCTAGTTCAAAATTTTTAAACTTCTAGGTTCACTCAAGTGAGAGACAAACAACGTCGAAATACCTGTAGGGAATACACTAATTATGAGATGCTAATCAAGATCGAATAGCCTGCTATTGCTATATTTACTATGGCCAAGTCACAACACAGTAGTACATAAACTAACACTATGTGAATTTATATAAAGACAAAAGTAGATAAAGTTTCGGCAATGTTATGGTTTTATAAATAATGTAATTATTATTGTTTCAGCAACAAATGTTACTTCCGCGGCCCGTTTTTGATCTTCCCGTCGGAAGTCACTAACGTCATCAACAAGGTACATTTTAGTTTATTATCAGCCATAACAGTAAATTCTTCCTGTGTGCTAGATAAACCACAGACAAGATTTGTAATAGAATCCCTCAATTATACAAATTACTTTTTCACATTTCTAGTTTAGTTATACTCTTTAAGCGGTTTTTATGTTTATTGTTTCTAGTTTGATTTAATTAATTAATATAAAATTTATAACTGTAGGTAATTGTTTTTTAACATTCTATCATGTCATTATGTCATGTTAGTTGTCTTACATTGTACGAATATTTCAGCCATTCTACAAACAAGAAGTGCTTCTGACGACCATGCACGATACTAGCCCACTCGTGGGCATCGTGGGCAAGTGCGCTGTGCTCGACTACGATGACTATCTCAAATGTATGTATGTTTTATAAGTTTTTCATCAAATAACACGCATTGTATGAGTAGGTATAATTTAACGGGAAAATTAATGTTCCCCCATTATGTTGATCAATTATTTCGTCGGTGAGTCTGTACATGAGTGTATCAGTCTGACGGCTGTAAGGGAAGGATGGAGAGACATGGCTCCCTGCTACCATATTGTCCCTCCAAACAATATCTACACAGCCACTCGTAACTATGTTCAACCGGCCAAGATAGATTGCGCGTATTTTAATTCATTAAATGTTGACTTATCCATCAGTATCCATTCTTTTCTGATATGTATTAATATAAATAAATAAACATAAACGGTAGAAATAATAAAAAATATATAAATATGCGTGCAGGTCGTCCGACGGAGATTTCTGAGAGCGACGTGTACGTGTGCGAGTCGGTGTACGACGAGTCCAACCGCGTGGCGCGCAAGCTGAAATCAGGCCTGCGCAAGTTCGAGCACACCAAGGATGTCACCGTCGATGAGGTGAATCAATAACTTTAATAGAAAATTTAATATTATGTGTTATTAAGGTTAAGGCTATTTCAAAAACTACTCGTTTCGTCGGTTCTTGCTCTTTAAATAGTCAACTGTTTTCATCAAATTCAATTCGCTTTACTCAGTGAATGTTTTGAGGTAATTCAAAACAAAAAACAGTTAAATTGAGAATTAATCCGCTTTTGAAGTCCATTTATGAATATCGTTATTTAATTTTTTATAATATTCAAGTTCTTTGATAGTTGACAACTTATTCCATAACACTGAAATAGCTCCATGTATTCTAGTACGAGATAGCTGACGTTACTCAACAGTTTAATCGCTATTTATTTATGTAAATAACCGATCGGACGAGCTTCAGCTGCCTTTCCACCAGAGATGTGCTATGCTACGTTGCTAAGGATGCGTTTGCCATCCACCAATCACATTCAGCCCTCAGGTGGCTTCTAGGCGGGCCAATGTACGTAATTGGTAGATCTCAAACGCATCCTTAGCAACGTAGCATAGCACATCTGGTGGAAAAGCGCCCTAAGTGTCCCTGCGCATTAGGCGGCCAGGCAGCCACGTCGCCAACCAGTGCGCGCGCACCGAGTAATTTCATACAAATTGGCGTAAGTATCTATTTGGATGCTATTCGCGTAATACATTTAAATCATGGAATAATTAATTGGCCGCAGCGACTTTAGACATCAGTAGCGCAAAGCGATTCCCAAAATCGTTGTCAACCAAATTAAGCCATCATTATTTTCGCAGTGTGTAACTCCGTGTATTGTTTCAGATCTATTTCTTCCCGAAGCCGCTGGGCCCGCCCGCGCTGGCGACGACCGCCGAGGGCCAGCCCGCCACCACCGCATTCGCGCAGAAACCATTCAACCCCACCATCAACACTGACTCCATGGTAGTACCACCGATATTAGTTAATACTAAGCTAAGCTAAAAAATTTTTGGAAAGTGTTTAAATCGACATAATTACTTAATACAGTCGAAAATATTGATATTTTTTTTTAAAACCACTCAATTTAATAAAAAAGATTTATTAAAAATTTCATTTTGAATTTCGCGAGAAAACACCGATTTCGATGTCGTGTCCTCGATGACATCACTCGTTGCAAACCGCGTTTCGTAACTCGACCAAAACGACACTTTTTCCATAGAAATCCTCGCGTCCAATGTGTATGGTCTATGGTTAGCAACGTGTGACGTCATGCAATTTGTGCGATGTTTTCTGTAACGTGACTTGACATTTTGCACATTGCAAATTGTTTACATATTTGAATATACACTTTTGAAAATACACAAAACCATTGTGGTTTTCAGTATTTTCGAAACAAAAACTACCCTTTCATGACAGAATAATAAATTTATCATAATACAGTCAATATCTCTATTATTAATCTGTGTATGTTTGTCCGTCTGTGTGTTTAGGACGGCAAGCCGCAGTTCACGAACCTGCTGAACACGTCGCTGGGCGCGCACGACGTGGAGCTGCTGCTGGAGAGCTCGCTCGACGACTCCTCGCTCGCCTCGCCCGCCACGCCGCTCTCCATCGGTCAGTGCCGCCCGTGTGTGGTGCATGCCTTGCGCGCTTGCTTACGGCGCCTTTGCTAACCCGCTACCTTTGTTTGGCGAAATTGAGTTGAGATGTGACAGCGCCCTAACCTAGCTAGTCTTATAGCAAAACGCTCAAACTGGAACAGTTATTTCGTATCCATATGTATTTATCGAGATACTGGGAAGAAAGAAAGAAACATTTCTTTTTTCAAACTAATTTGTATTCGTACCATACCGCGTGATAAAAAATAGCTACGCTCAGCATGCGCCATCTAAGCCACTACACACAAATTGTGACCTCGTATCGTGACGCAGAATGCACGGCGCGCTGAATAAACTTGTAACAAGACTTGAGTCGTTTCCGCGGCATTCCGTCACATTTGCTGACGACATTTGTGGTCCACTCCGGAATTGAATAACACATCCGCTTTAGGGGTCACAAGTGCCTAACATTACAAAAAAAAAATAGATTATGCTAATTCTAAAATAGTAAGAAATTCTGCAAATATATTCCATTGTTCCGCAGGTGGTAACAGCAATCCATACAATCCATCGATGACTCCATCGACGACGACGGAGCGGCCCAGCAGCCAGACGGCGGCCGCTCCGCCCAGCAGTAGCAAGAAGAAGAAGGAACAGAAACAGAAGATAGTCACCGGATACATCCTGTATTCTAGCGAAGTGCGCAAAGCTATTATTGCCAGCAATCCTGAGTCTACTTTCGGTATGTATGCAATTGTTATTAACGAAATAAGCGGTCAAAATAATCATAACACAATTGATTGAAATGCGGCTCGAAGGACCAAATAATTTTAGTAGTGATATGAATAATTATACTTTATACATTTCGGAAACAATGTATGGAAATTCATGTTAAATACATTACAAGTCAACATCTCAACTGACAAGCGTGAATATTTGTTTATAGTTGCATATTTTGGAGTACAGTACGGATGTGTGTAAATACTTTTGGTTGGTAAAATCGAAATTTAGGTAACATTTTATGACTGTACTCCTTATACAACTTGATTGTGGAGGTGGTATGTGGCACAATCTAAAATACAACCAATAAAATACCTTTAACTCTTACGTGATCGTCCATGTTGTCCCCAGGCGAGATATCGCGCATCGTGGGCAACGAGTGGCGCTCGCTGCCGGCGTCCACCAAGCAGAGCTGGGAGGAGCGCGCCACGCGCTGCAACGAGGAGACCGCCGCGCGCCTCGCCGAGGAGATGAGAGAGCTGTCCCAGCATGTGAGTGACGTGTGTTGCGTGTAGGACGCGAGTTGTTGCGTGTAGGACGCGTGTTGTTGCGTGTAGGACGCGTGTTGTTGCGTGTAGGACGCGTGTTGTTGCGTGTAGGGCGCGTGTTGTTGCGTGTAGGACGCGTGTTGTTGCGTGTAGGACGCGTGTTGTTGCGTGTAGGGCGCGTGTTGTTGCG
>DWJQ01000420.1:0-14557 GCA_018248915.1 Hesperia meskei straton | reverse complement strand
AGATTTTTTGGCGTTTTATACATAATGGTACGGAACCCTTCGTGCGCGAGTCCAACTCGCACTTGGCCGGTTTTACTGGAACTTAAGACTTTTTCGACTTACTACACATTTTAAAAACAGAAGAAAATAATGAATGCGAAAGTAATTTTAATTTAAAGAAGAACTTTCTTTAATTTTAATTATTTACCTATGTTTTAAAAAGAACATTATACTTACTCATACATACTAACATACCTAAGTATAGCTTAATTAGGTCGGTAAGTATGGATACGTATATTTTAGACTTATTTATGATTATAAAATATTAGACACAAACAAAGTATGTATTGTGATTGTTTTTTAAGTAATTAAATTAGTAATTTAATCAAGAACATTTTACAATGCTGCAGTAACGCTGCAATAAGGCCAATAAGACGTATCAAAGTATGTAATTTATTTCGATAAGAATGAAATAGCTAGCTACTTACTATTATGTAGGTAGTAGCTACTTCATGTCTAAATTTGATTAACCTGATTTATTTGCAGTATCTGGATTGTGGATTAAATCATTACTCTTGACTAGAAACGATGATTGATATCTCCTTGGCGTGGAATCTATTTGGATGCCACTTAGAACGGATTTATGGGGCGAATAATTATACTTATTTCAGAAATGTTCGCAATAAGTAATCTACCAAATCGCAAATCGCAGATAATCTACCAAATTCAGAGTAGAAAAATCCTTTTCTGGTTGCTGAGAGATTGCAAGAATTTCTATAAAACATACTTACTTACATTTGTTGAATTTCAAACAAAACCTCATCAGCAATGAATGCAATCGCTCTAATACAGACCTTCAACTATAGAGAGCTAAATATTATTGTGTCTATAAGTACATATTTGTATAGGTACTTATGTAGTTGAACTCAACTCGAACAGGATGCCAAAACACTCTCCCCACCCGGGCTCCCCGCCAAGCGACCCGCGCGGCCGACGACGCCCGAACGAGAATCGATGTCATACGAAGCCAGTTTGTAGTTTGTATCTGTGGTTTGTATAGCGTTGTCCGCTGCTCGCTCTCTATCTATACCATTCAATCGCTTTCGCCAAGCTCACTCAATCAACTCAAACAGTTGAAACAGTCCACGTTATCATTTCTACCACTCAGTCGTGCCGTGAAAATTAATAATCAAGAACATTAATAAGTAATCCATTCTAACTACGAAGACTTTATTTGTGTTTAAAATGAGTAAAATGAGGTCCGGTGTGAAATAGGAGCGAGTGTTTTCTTTCCGTAACGTAACAACAGTGTCAATCGTCGTTGGGACTGCATGAAACTGTATAATTTTTGTGTTGTAGTCCCCGTGAGATGTTGGGGCAGAGTTTTGATTAACAAGTTAACTACGGTCGTATATTGGGACTTATTGCGAATGTGTATTGAAACGTTCATCGCTATCCACGGGCGCACTGCTATGCGCCACGATTTAGTGCATTTTATACGACACACCTCCTCTGATCACTATTGCGAAGGAAAAATTTAGTCGTCCAGAGAGGTAAGTTAATAAATATTTCCAATAACTCTGCTTTATAACCAGTTACTAACAGCTTCAATTTATGCTTTTGTTTCTAACGGAACTAACCAAATTGCTTGGATTACGCCATCACAACAGGTGCCTACATAAGTATCAACAAAAACAAACGCGCCAGGCGCCACCAAGGTAAGCTTAGCAAAAAGGAAAGGAATATGTTTCTTATTCATTACAAAACAAGTCTGAATAAATATTTCTCGTTGAACCCAACTCGTGTCAATTATCACAACAACAAAGTAACTACTAAAAGCAGGTCAAGTTACCGCGCTAATTAGAAAATGCATGTTTATTTACAATAAAGAACACCTCCAGTCAATATTTAAATCAGAAATAGGACAAAGTAAAGTTGGATGTACAGAAGCCTCAAGCCGTCAACCTTGCAAGCAGGCAGTTCACGCGCTGTTGTAGTTGTGTGCAGTTCGTATTCATACGCTAACACGTGTGTGGTTGTATGTGTTGCAGTTTCCTCTGTCGACAAATCTGTAATTAGCCTCTCACGTGGTTACGAAACCGAAATCTGAAAACTTGTCCTGATTGTACTCTTTACCGGTTCTTTAACTTTTATGCCTTCAAACTGGTAGATAGAAAGCCGGACCTTCTAGTGGAAATATCTCGGGTCACGGGTTATCTTAAGCAGCTGGCTTTTGTAGATAATAACTGTAGTGTTGCATTTAGGTTTGTTCCAACCAATATACAAGAGAACAAACAAATAAGAGGGAGAAGGTATCTCTTAAATTGTACTTTTTATAATATTTCTCTGGCTTATTACCTCAGATTACTTTAAATTAGGCAAAATAACTAATACCTCTTCTGTTTTAAGAACTAAAATTATTGCATTTCTAGTTGAAAACAGAAAAAGCCAAAATTGGTGAAGATGAGGCGCCAAAATGCATAAAAAAATCAGGATTTTTATTCTATTCTAACACCGGGAATACGGACTGATATGAGATTTAAGGGGTTTCATCCATTCTTGGGTTGGACTCAATTAATTCTCAGTCCCTTGCTTGTGGTACACCCTGCTGGAGAAAGAACGAGGATATGGCGAACGGTTCCTTCTGATGGAGTTCACTGGGTTGTTTACCATCCAATTTAACTAAGCACCAATTGCACTGCATGTAAGGCATTTTGGTGGTCTGGCTAGCTACCTTTACAAAAAAGAACATGACGTATATTCTTACACGTTTCGTTCGTCATTTAGTCTGAAGTATCAAAGACCCGAAAATAAACGGGTCTCCCGCTTTTCTTTTGGCATTGTGACGCATCGGTGATGTCTCTGGTCATACGTTTCTTGGATGGCTGTGACCACTTACCATCGGTTGGTCTAAAACTCTTCTGTTACTGAGTGAATGACAGACCACGTACAGCCAAAACTACTAAACTCAATGAGTTGTGGCATCCATGTTCCTTGGAGCGTGTAGGGGAGCACAAGAGAGGTTTTTGAAATTCCTCCCCAAAAGAGATAAAAAGGGAGAAAAAGCTAGTGCATATCCACCAATACACACAAGGTAAATCTCTGGGTGGTCCTTGGGAAAACAAGGCAACCGATTGGTCCACTAGGTGTTGTATTTTTACAGCCAGTTCAGCATACCTATCGGCATCACGCATCAGTATACATACTCATTTAAATTTCAGTGTATTTTTATGCGCAATGACGTCCTGACCGGACAAAAGTATCTGTCTGTGATCTGTGATGAGTGCGGACGATTCTATGCTGTACCACGGTAATATTATTATTACCGTGGCTGTATGCGAATACAAACAAAATTGTTCGTTAAAGACGAAGTTAACGACGTTAAGACGAAGTTGATGAAAGAGTAAAGGGTTCTATCAGCCATAAAAGCAACAACAACAAAGGATACAAAGTTGAAAAATTAATATGAAATCTTATTAGTTTCACCTATTATTACAATCATTAAATAAATATGTTACACAAGCTCCTTTATTGGTTTTTCCACTATCCATATTATAATGCGTAGTTAGTTTGTTTAAGTAACTACAAGTACTTGTCTCAAATGTAGCTACTATAATTAACCACGGTGTAATTTCATCTCTGTCTTAAAATAGATAAGAATGTATCGATGCAATGAAGTGGCCATGCGTGCAGAATTTTCCATTCGATGAAGTAATAAAAGGAATGGTTGTGCATAATTTTCGACATTAGAATATTGTGTGAAAACTTTTTCGTATTTTTGATAAACATCTTATTATAAGTATTATACCTATACCTGCTTTACTGACACTATCTTATATTTGAAATATTATAAAGCTTTCCTAACCAGAAAGGTTAAAAAGTAAACACACAGTTGAACTCAGCCTAACTAAGATGCTGAAAAGATGTTATGTAAATCAAAATAAAAAATGGATTATCTGCTGTGTGGGTGAAATGATACTGATAAAATCAGAGAGTTGTTCAAATCCCTAAGGAAGTTGTTAACCCCGAGAAAACATTTTGATGAAAAAGATGAAATCCATTTCGTAACACTTGGAAGTCCTAACGTTAATAATTCTAAAATCAGTACGAAAGTCAAAATGTAGGAAAAGAAAGTAAATTTTTGCAACGCTAAAAGTGTTGATCACATTTCTGTTTTCTTTGATGTCCCTAAAGTCATATTTATTAGTAATTTCATTAACTGCGATGTAAATAATTGTCATAATATGATTCATAGTAAGTTATTTTACTCAATACTTTCTTGTAAGGTAACTGTAATACGAGTATACACAAACTTACACTGTACATATACATTTTCGTGGTTGTGTAGGTCGTTGCTCTCAATTCTCTTTCTTGGAACTTTTACATGGTTCCAAGTTTTCATTCTTTTGTTTTTTTTAAGTAGTTTTCTGGAAGAGATTGGTCATTTCTTAGTATGATTAATACAAATAATAGTTAATTGATCTCTAATGCTTACTTATAGATACTCTATTTCAATATTTATTTTGGAACTTTCATTTCTAAACATGATTAGGTTACATTATTATGGAAGATATACTTAACATATCAACTGATTCATAATTAACTTTACTATATAGCTTTTTCCTCACGGCTTCGCTCGCGTAGAATTTTTGGTTACAGTTCATCCCCTTTTTTATACCTGTAAGGGGGAATTTCCAAGAATTATCTCTTTGTGCTCCTTTATATTCTCCAAGGTCAAAATATCAGCTTGTTGCGATCAGTAGTTTCGGCTATGAGTTGTTTGTCAGTCACTCAGTAAATCATAACATATTTTGAATACCTAAAGAATCGTTTATTACGTCATGAGATAAATGGATATACGTATTCGCTATAATCACTCTAAGAAATATAATTATTATATTAATAAGCAACAATTAAAAGTCGGACAATTAATCAAACAAATAAACCATTAATGAGTTAGTAATTATAATAAATATAATTGTATAGTACGTCATGTAACCTAACGACCTATAGCGGAAGTAACCACAAGGGGTAAGTATTACAAGGCGTGTTAAAAAATACTACTGACATTAAAGTAAATTTCACCCTCGTTTTGTGTTCTTTTGTACCTACTTGAACATTTTTGGTGATATTGTAAATAACACATGAAAATTCAGCAGGTCCGCACATCCGATGGCTAGTATCAAAATTAAAGGCGACAAGTGGAGTTCAAGAAATTACTATTAATTAATAGCGTTGATAGCCTAATGATTAAGAATTCGGCCTCTTAGTCGGAGGGTTCGGGTTCGAATCCCAGGTCACGCCACCTTCGACTTTTCGGAGTTATGTGCGTTTTAAGCGTTGAAATGTCACTTGCTACAAACGGTGAAGGAAAACATCGTGAGGAAACCTGCATGCCGGAGAGTTCGCAAAACTCAAAGATGTGTGTCGTCCGCCAATCCGCACTTGGCCAGCGTAGTGGACGATTCTGAGAAGAGACCCGTGCTCAGTAGTGGGCCATGATGGGTTGAGATGATGATTGAGATGACTATTGAATTTTAGATTAAACATTTATCTATTTAAACTTGGATTACACATAATAATTATGTTAGGCCACTCACTCACATTCACGCAAATAAGCGAACCCACAAGTGTAGTACGGAGCTTCGAATAATTTGAGAATTTTTGTCATATTCCTGGTATTTCAAGCTGTCAAAGCTCAAAGCTGTGACCATTCGTGCAATGTACTCGTACAAGCTACGCGCGCATGTAAGTGAACGCGGTTAGGACAAACAATCATGGGGAAGTTTAGTAAGCAATTTGTCCCAACATGATATTGGTAGTAGGGTACAGTAAATAAGAATATATTATTCATTACGTGCAAAGCATACCTATTAGCTCATTTTTATTTAGCAAAGTTTTATTCAGCATGGTGTTACAGTATTTATAATGCGCAATGCGTATTTCATTCAAATATTTTTTACCGCAAGCTAAACTTAAGAAAAGAATATATAGAGGAAAAGAAACACACAGTTACTTATCCCAAAAATCACCGTCTTTGTGTTATTAGTACTTTTATAATTTCTACTAACGAGACGACTTAAACATTTATTGCACGAACATTTCTCCCTTTTATATGAAAAGTTTTCTCAGATTTAGAATTATATATTACCTCTCTACAGATCAATGGTTTTAATTCATTAACCTTGATAAAAATATGAGGCTGATAAGATAGATGCTCTTGTGCTTCGGTGACAAAGTTCATAATAGTAAGAAAGTAGCTAAATATTAAATGTGATCAAATAGTAACTAACCATCCCTGTCCAATAATAAAATCATAGCTGCAGCTTTTAGGATACTTTTGAAGTGCTTATTTGAAGGTGAATATTTTCCTTTTTATGATACCTACATAATTTTGTTGGTATGAGTTCTATGATACCTAAACTTCCGTGTTACATACTACTCTACGAGTATTACGACTCTACGAGTATCGATACTAGGCATCCCACTTACCTTTGTCTGGCTGATAATGTATTTCGCCACATAATTTGAAACATTTCTTTATTGTTCTTCGTAGGAATGGCTTTTTGCCAAATATCATTTTGCTGGAGTTCCTAAAATATGATTATAACTATTGAAAAGATGATACGCTAGGTTATAACTAAAATTAGGTTATCTCAAATGGTGCAATGTTCAATTTGGGTCTTTGTTAGATCAACAAATACTACTACGTAATTTAAACACAACTTATTAGTAGGACATTTAATATGAAATGAAATTAGAAGACTGACCTGTTTTTTCTTTTCAGATCGCTTTTGATGGCGTTGCTGAGTATCCGGAGCGACTGGTATATATTTTTTTGGTTCATATACTGCAAAATCTACTCTGCTGTTATATGGTTGGTCGGCAATCATTGCCGTGGAGCTGATAAGGGTCGCTCTGTGATAACCGCCGGCGTCGGCGGGCAGTCGCCTTCAGGCTTCCAAAGAGTGCGCACGCGTCGTCGGAGGACATCGCAGCATCGTGCCAAGCACATAGTCGCGCTAGTGAGGAAACCGTCCCTGAGAAGAATAGTCATGGCACCCGGAGCCAGCACCGCTCATGCTATGATGGAAGACAAGGAGAAGGCGCTCCATGGAGCTTTGGCTTCTGGTGAGTTACCTTCTTTCTCTTTCTTGAAACAGGTGAAATTGTAAAAACAATAACATTCGTCCATATTTACTTGGCAGTTGTTGAAAGTAAACATTAAGGGCTTAAATCCTCAAACACATTTGGTTCAGACGTCGAACCTTCAAGTGAAAGTTAACGTGTTAACACGTTATTGACATACATTCAGCTTGACAGACATTAACCGTGACAATTTATTGTTAAGAAATCATTGTTGGTGGTATTTTTCTTTGTAATAAACATAATGTGGGGACGCAAGCGCATTTCTGAGACAAGACCAAAACAATTTCAGTCCTGTCGTATGCAGAGTGGTTATTTATCGGTTGGGCTTAGTCGGGGCTGGTGTAATACGAGGTTTGTAAATGACAATATGACAATAATAAACAAAGCGGAGTAAAAGAAACAAACGCAACAAGCGCCGGCGCCAAAAGACTAATACACCGGTACAACGTACCCGCTCTCTTCCGCTCCATTTCCTTGTTTGTTTGTTGAATGAGGTCAATATCAGAATCAATGTTATAAATAACAAAAATTTATTGCCTCTGGCAGTTAAGTACCTAGCACTTAAATATACCTCTTAAGTAAAAAAATCTCATGCAACCTGAAACTTATAGATATCAGCTAGATCTACTAACGAAAAAAGAAGTCAATTTGGTATGATATAGTGAATTGTATGTTAAGACCATTTAAGGTCACACAAAGCTGCTTCAACAATGTTGGAGAGTAAATCGGGCAATACACCGGTCAAAGTCCAGCTCCAGATCCAGAAATAGAACGGTTTAATTGAAAAGTTCTTGGATGTACAGTAAGCTGTTCAAATATGTAGTTATATGGTCCAAGTAATTAAGTTTACGTAATGTCTTGTTTATATGTATAAGAGAACTTGCCATATACCTAAGTATGATGATGAAAAAGAGGACAACCTCTATATCTCTCTCTTGCCTTGTATAAAATAACGCGTGATGGAAGAAATATTAAAAAGTCTAGTCAATACCTATCATTGGTTTAAATAGATCCCAATGCCTAATTAAGTGAACGTTAGCGGAATAAGAAAAAATTATATGTAGTTAATAAACATAATAAACACGACAATACAATGTAACCCACATAATCACAATGCAAACCAATTAGCGTAATTAAATATCAGAATGTATGTCAATCTTATGAAAAGTTAAGAAATATTGATAATTGTACTGAAATATAAACATCACATTTTGCAAATGGACAACTAAGTATCTTGCATTTTGTTATTGTTCAGCTGCGAACCTTATTATCATAAGATTTATGTAGCCACCTTCGGTTTCCACGCGACTGCAACAAAATTGGCTAACGTCCAAAACAGAATTTGGTAGCAATGCGAGGTCCGCAGAAATTTCGCCGCGCAATGAAATTTTAAGTGATCATGCGCTGTGTACGTGTTTGTGGGAGCCACTTTCTTTAAGCTTTATGCAACACTCGCCTTAAGTAATTTTGTCGTCACGTTACACGTAGATAGTGTTTAAGACCTATTACGTGAAAATTTACTAAATGCTGTTATCAACTTCAAAAGAGAGTCCATCTATTCTCTTTTAGAACTAGGAAGAAATGCAGCGTATTAAAATAAAGTTGTGATCTTGTGATCAGCTTCAGGCGTCTCTTCAAACAGCGTTCATTGGAAGCCATAGAAATTGAGCTTGATGTAATTATATCCAGATGTCACGAGATGATTAAGTAACAGACATTGACTCCAATGTTGTAAACCCATACTCTGAGCATGTGCATGACAGTTTAAAATACAATACTAGGTACGTGAAGAAATGCAAGTCATTATGAATAAATAAAGGAAAATGCAAAATTAATGCATGGTCAACAAAATTTCCGAGACCATAATATATGGGGTTTCCTTTAGGTTTCTGACTACATTTTATTCCTTCATTATAGTGAAATGAAAGCTGATATATAATGAGATTGACGTGTAGAAATATTTTTATATAATTAATTAAAAATTATATAACTCAAAACATAAAATTAATCACAGTTCACTTGATAACGATTGTAGTCAAGTATCTATGATATTAAAAGAAATATAATCTTTTTTATTGTGAGATGGTGATGTTTATAACAAATCCTTCATATTTTACATAAAAATTACAATCCCACTTTTCTAAATTGTTAAATTGTCAGATTTGTCAATATAAGAGTAGAACATAATACGAGTAACGACGACCATGACGCAGACTCGACACATTCTTAAGCAATTGATTTAATCGAATTGCGTTTCAACTCCGGCTGAGACAATGGGTATGTGGTGTCAAAAGCGTTGAACTTAGCTGTTTATCAGCTCACTAACTACAAAGCAACATAAATTGAGATTGTGAAGCGGTCGCGTTGGTCGGCTCGGGTGACGTAGGGCCACGCCTCCGAAACCGAGGTCGCCGGCCATTCTGTTGTCGCTATAAACCAGAGCAGAGTTCCTTTACAAAAGATATATTATGCTGATATGTGTATCTAATGGACTGAACATTTTATTAAATAATTAGCTAATCAAAGTTTTGCAGCAAAAGAGGCCGTAACAAATAAATATTGATCAATAGCTCATGATCTAGTGTTTGTAATGATGATGTGGGAAAACAGGTTATGTCTTTCTTTCACTTCTCAGCACAACAACAACAATTTCATTGTGTCTAAAACTTTGAACGCACATCAAATGAACACCGTAGGCAAACATGTCGACACAGGTTTTATTTCTTTCTACAGATGGCTTTTAAAATATGATTTAGGTTGTTTTTCAGCGTTATCTATGTGCCCCCAACGAAATTATCAGTGGGTGTGTTCAATGTGTTGCTATGCTCATATCATTTTAATGCAAATAACTTTTGTTTGCCATCTAACATACTGCTGGCTTTTATCTGAGCCTGAGGTGACATAACGGCTGGCGTCAGTAAACTTGTTTTGATAATTTACTGTTTTTCTTCATGTGGCTGTAACTTTATTTACATTATTTTATCATGTTCTGTTTATATTAAGTTGTCTATTGGTGGCCAATTAGTTTTTGCAGTCTAAATTATTTTTGTGCCACGCAAGTTCTTATGTAAAGCAGCCTTTACAATTCACGAACGCGTTTCTAGTTTTTTATTCAAATTTGTATTGACTGGCTGCTTTTGCAGTGGGTAATGAATATTTATAAATAGATTATGCTTCTAGAAAATTCTATATAGGTATAGTTATTATAATTATGTTGAGTGAAGTTTTTAAAAGAGTTGAGTGGTACTTAGTTGTTACTTTTATTTTAATAGGTACCTACCTGTTATCCCTGTCTTTCTTAAACTATTTCATATAGACTTCTTTTTTGGATAAATAACTTTGCCCTAATTGTATTGGATTACATTGGTCCAGCCAGAATAATAGAACATGTTTCGTAACAAAAATACATAATTGGCTACATCAAAAATGGTCACAGTGACCTCATGGGATTATTTCTCATGCCCTATTAAATTATTCGCAGTCAAGAAAGTAGCATTGTAACGTTACAAAGATATGGATTCTTTCTCAGCAAACAGCAAAATTTCCCCGATATTATGGTACCTTATCGTCTTTTATATTCTTCAGGTACCTAATACTTGTTAGTTGTTCTATAGGACCTCCTTTAAAACAGGTACATATATACCTACTTATCTATATCTATCTATATTTCTCCTAATTCAGCCAAACTTATTTTATTTTCTTTACGTTTAAGGTGAGGATGTTTATCAACATAGACTGGTATATTGTTTTCAATTGTCTCCTTCAATTAGGATAGAAAATATTAATAAGTAGATATTGTTTTACATGTCACAATTCAATATTATAATTATGTACACCTGTTCTTTTATGACGTAAATACGTAATCAGACGTTCTTTGATAATGGTGTTGAAAATAAACTATTTTTTTTATTCCATTACCTTCGCGAAACCTTATACGGCTTATACCATAGTAGAATAGAACATAGGTACGTTATCAATACTTCTAGTAGGTACCGAATTTTGCGGATTACCTTATTCATCGAATTGGGTACCGATTATGAACTAGCGTGCAAAAACACGGCATCACTTTACAATAATTAGACTGATGTCCATGTTTAGCAATAAAAATAAACTCGGATTGAGGTTTTTTTGGAGAAATGTTAGGTACATAAGATAATCAAGTAATCACTGAAATACCATTTCTACGAGAGAGTTCTTGAATAAAATATTTGATGTGAAAACAAGAGTATTTTTTTTCAATGTTTTTTTAAAACAAACATTCTTTTTCAAATCGCGACATTTGTATTATGTAGGTATATACATACTTACATAATATATTCGTCAAATAGTTTCTGCAAGCCCTTATTGAACGATGTAAGTTGTCAGACTTTAACGCAATAAACTGAAAATTTCCCTTTAAATCTTGATACAAACATTCATAAATAATTTGATATTCCTCCAAATTATATAATATTATAAAACAGATTTACAATGATATATTATATACCTACCTAACTACTTACAATAAAAAAAAAGGGCTATAAAATTAAGCAGGTAGGCTATTTTTCAAATCAGAAGATCATAAACTTTAGACTTCTTGGCGATAAGGAAGCATTTTCACGAATTGAGCGTGTGTCAGCGATAAATATTTAGTATCAATAGCTACGTAGTGAGGTCAGATACACGTCGCTTGACCACGACCGGGCGACGTGAACCTCTGACGTCGCCGCCCCACTGCGACCGCATCAATCAGTGTTGAGTGCAATCAAATCGTATTAATGCTTCGTTTATCGTTACGCAAACAGATAAGGGATTATATCAACGTTTCCTTTTTAAGAGAGTGCATCTATGCCGAAAATAGACTGCAACTAAGCTGGGTTAACTAGATGGGAGTTAGGTAAAGAGATATATTCATTAGAGTAGAGTGTGAGGATTAGGTAAAGAGGCAAGATAAATAAACATTAGAGTGCCTTAACGCGTTATCGCTCGAACAACCGACGATGGTACAAAATTCCTCGAATGACGACCACGCCTCGGTACAAGGAGTACACAACATCCCCTGACCAAGTAGACAGATGATCTCGAAAAGACAGCGGGGAGCTGCTGAATACAGATGGTGCAGTGCAGGGCCAGTTGAAGCGGCCACAATTAGGGGAGGCCTATGTCCAGCAGTCGATTTCCAAAGGCCGATAAATAGAAATATGTAGACCTAACTTCAGTTTCTTGTATTTACATAGCCATTTAAATATAAAAAAATATAAAAATAGCCATTTAATGCCCATATAATCCAAATATCGCATGTTCTAGAAACATAAGCTTCAATTGTTTCTTGCGTATTAAATATCTTAAAACTATGTTGATGTCTCACTTGTGTTTAATTAGGCGCTTTTAGGGATAGTTACTGTTATCATGCCATCAGATATACATAGAGTTGGATCCACGGATGAATAATGTAGCTATAGGTATTATGACTGATTAGATCATAATAATTATTCGAAGTAATGATGACTATATCTTTTTACGTTATCAGTTCCTCCATTTTCATACATATTTCACGAAAACAATAACAAACGAATATTCTACTCGTATTACAATGACAATAATAATGTGCAAAATTATTGAAAATCAACAATAGATACGAGAAATATTCATCGTCGAAAATAAAATAATGAGAATGATGTAATATCACCTGATAATTTCAATAACCGATATCTTCCATGTTATTTAAGTTGTGCATAAATTTTACTTTTATCGTAACTTAATATAACACCAAAATGTGACAGCGTGACTTTATAGATACTTATATATGGGAAAGATAGCTTTTTATGGTCGGCTGTATCAGCAGTCGTGTGTCGGCCATTATGTCGGTGCGTGGTTTCGATAACTTTTTTACATACAGGTCCGTTAGAAAATCCACTTGTAAAGAAGATTCTGACATTCCCATAATGATTTCAAATGTGTATGAATGGTACCAACCTTCACTTGGCTAATTATACGACAGTGAAATTGGTCTCTAACTATTGCAAGAATCGAGTAAGAATCTAAATAACTCACTCATTTCTGGCAGCGGAAAGCAATTAATGAAAATGATCAAAGCTCCTTAATAACCTGTGTCCTTCTTAATAAACCTTAGTAACGGAGAAACCCTTTATAACTTCATTGCGTTCGCCTATTTTGCGTTTTCATTAGGTACATTTTTGCAGTGATTCGGCTTAACGACCTTAACCTAGAGGCTTCCGCCTCCCTTTGCCGATCTACGCCTGCCACTACAATGACGGTACAGTGCCGCTGGTCAGGCTTTCTTCCTATTTATAGCATCATCGCAACCCATAACTGTTCCACTGCTGGACACGAGTCTCTTCTCAGAATGAGAACGTTGAGATCATAAGTCTATCTACCTTGCAGGCCAAGTGCGGATGGCGGATTGGCAAACTACACACAACTTTGAGTTTCGTGTAATCCCCGGCAGGCAGGTTTCCCCAAGAGGTTTTCATTCGCGTTATAGAGAGTGACATTTAAATGTTAAAAACGCAAAATAACGCCGGAAAGTTAGTTCCGTGCTCTGGGGTTCGAATCTGGATCCCAAGGAGGAGGCCGAATTGTTAACTAGTAGACTATCACCGCTATACTTAATATCTATACAGCCTTTGGAAGTCCATTCTCTTCAGTGGCGGTATCTCCTCAGTGGCGCCACTTTATGCTGATCCTTGTGAAACCAGCGCTGTCGCTGTGTACTTCTGGCAGCCAGTTTACTGCAACCTCGTAAAGGCATTGCACAACAATTTAAGACGTGGTACATGTATCTATAGTAGGTATACCATTTGAAAATCGACCATATTAGCCGGTGAACGCTGAGATCACTGAGTGCCACTAAAAATAACCCATCAGTCTGTTGAAGCGCGGTCTAAATACAATATATTCTTGTGTGTTATAATTGTTAACACTCGAATAGTAATTGTTAAAAACGGCAAATTTTCTTGGCATATCGATTTGCTACTCAACATGAATTATGTTATAGGTATGAGCGGGTCGGTGGTATTCACAGCAACCTAGCTGAAAATTTTGGTACAGTGCCACAAACTTATCTGACCCGGTGGCCAAAATTGGAACTAATGCAAATGTTATATTGTTGTGAGACAAAGACCAAGACAGTAGCGCCCCTCTTACGGGTCAGATAAGTTTGTGGCACCGTACGATGAAGGAAAATTGGCATATAAATATGGATAATATCATTGAAACGTAGGTATTGTTTTGTGTGCTTTGGGAATATCCGTCAGGACATGATATAATATTAATGTTGACGGAAAACTCAACTGAAAGGTTATTGTCTGCAAAGATGAAAATACCAAATATTTTAGCCTAAAACCTAAAATACCTACCTGGTTTATGAGTAATCCTACTACTATTATAAAGGCGAAAGATTGTAAGTATGGATGTATGGATGTTTGTT
>DWJQ01000419.1:0-14573 GCA_018248915.1 Hesperia meskei straton | reverse complement strand
GAATGCTTACATTTGAGTGGCTCCGTAACCGCGTTGGCGTGGAGTCGTTGTAATGTGCGCAGTCCTTTAGAGTTATACTCCACCACGCTGCTCCAGTGCGGATTGGTGGAGGGTTACAGCTATCTGTCGATAACAACCCGTAACGACGGCATTACGTGCCGTCCGAAGCACGGGAGCGCTCAAAAAATATTTGTCACTAGCATCCCATCCAACTACCAACCTCACCGCTGTTGCAAAACTATGTCGATCACTTGACGAAGGCCGTTGGGCTACGAGCTGTACAGAAATGTTTATACTAGCTGTTGCCCGTGACTTCGTTAGTAGGTACTTAGGAATTTTCCTCGCGTGAATGCCAATCCCGCGGGAACTCCAGGACAAAAAGTAGCCCATATGTTGCGCCACAGCCTCCTCAATCTCGCTGTGAAAGTCCTATAAAAATCCGTTCAGCCGTTTCAGAAATTAGGTACACAAACAGCGATCAATTACAGTTTTATTTTATGTATAGATAGATAGATAGATAGAAGGTAGAATAGATAGAAAGACTGATTGGTAAACCCGCCATCGTATCGCTTCACTTCGGAACACCAGTCCCTTAGCAGCCACATTCGGATTTTTTTTTTAATTATCATTCTTTGACATAACTATTCTTATTTATAAACCTATTCAAACAAAATAATAATTTGTTGCGAACAAAACACGGCCTATTTAGTTTTCCGAATAAATAGGTACATTAATTTTCCAACTAAACAGGTCGGAACTAATTAGCTTCACAATGGATAATGGGTATTGAAGAATTTTGTGGAGTAATTCCATATTAAATACTAAAGCTAATGTCTATGGGCATTCATTACTGCTTCATAATGCTTGGAAATTGACCCAATTTTGAATGTCGTTCCTAGGGTGTGACCCAGTGACGTTAATGCTTCAGTAATTCCGCTGGTGTTTTTAAAGTCTTTCATAACCCTCCAACTCTAGCAGTGATAGACAGGTTGGCTTTATAAGGTCTCTTGAACCGGTAGGACTGAGTTTCAGTTCTGCAAGCTCTAATATTCAAAAGCTAATTTCGTATTGGAAATGAATTATCTCTTGCTTCGGTAAAGAAATACATCGTGAAGAAATCTTCAGATCATAATGTTCTCAAAGATATTGTAAAGTCAGCCAATCCGCACTTGGCCAGCGTATAGCTACTGCTTAGCTTAAACCCATCATAATATGAGAGGAGACAACTGGCCAGCAGTGGGACAGTAAAAAGATGCGATGATGGCATTCTCATTTTGGCCGCTAATAATTTTGTCATGTGGTATGAATGTATTTAATATATTAATGAAATCCATACTAACATTATAAATGCGAAAGTCTGTCTGTCTGGCTGTCTGTGACGTTTTCACGGCTAAACCACCGGTCCGATTTAGATGAAATTCGGAATGAAAATAGTTGAAGACCCAGAGTCACATATAGGCAATTTTTTTTTTACCAAAAATCAACCCCTAAAGGCTTGAAATAGGGAATGAAAGTTTGTATGAAAAATCTAAATTACCTGCCCGCTTTCGATGAAATTTCTTAGAACGATAGTTGATGACGCAAGGTCAAACATGGGCTACCTATTTTTGTAAAAACAGGCCAAGTGCGAGCCGGACTCGCGCACGAAGGGTTCCGTTCCATTATGTATAAAAACGCCAAAAAAATCTGGATGAATTCCACGCGGGCGAAGCCGCGGGCAGAAGCTAGTAGGTATTGTATCATAGTACATATTTATAAAATATGTGTCATGTTGTTCGAAATGTCGTAATACTTATCGGGTTATACATAGTAAGTACTGTTTACTTGTACTCCTAACTTTGTTAGATGTCAGTACTTTTTTAATGGGATGGATTATTTTAACATAACGGACAACCACTTTGCAACGTAAACTTCCCGTAGTAAATTTATCAAGAACAATCACCAACCTTCTATGAAAATACTACACTTTGTTCTTCCAAAACATTGTTTTAATCGTAATGAGCAATATTCGTCGACGGTACAAAGGCGCGGGTCAGTCGCTGTGGCTCAAAGCGGTACCTACAAAGGGCTCAAGGGCTTACATGTCGCCGCGCGCAGTTTGTTTCATTAAGCGCAACAACCCGAATTTTCTTTTCCTTTTACTCAAAGTACAAAAATTTTTTGAACATGCCTTAACTAAATATTTTAAGACCGGATGATTGAGTACAGTACCTAACATTGATTGCCGTTGTTAGATAACATTTAATTAATTGTAGTAAAACGGGTATCCGTAATAAGAAGAATATTTTGGTAGGTAAATGTCTTCTTTGTCTTTGAAACCAAGACGACAAGGATGTTCAGCGATAGGAAATGGTAGCGCTGTCATATGGTGGGAAGACGAAGTAAGGGTTACAAGTCTTTAAAAACTCGCTACAACGGAATAGACTCTTCCGAACAGTCGGGACTATTGCGTCGGCGTATTTACATTCGTACGTACGTACGTTCCACACTGACGTGATGCGCCCTCTAGGAAAACACTTCCACTTCGTTCGAGAGAAAAGTGATAGACGTAAAACGCCCAAAGTATCATGTCGACCTCAGCGTAAAACAATCCGTACCTAGAAAAACAGGCCTTTATACCGATATTTTCGACCTAATTGCATGGATCATAGTTATAAATAACAATCGTGAGTATCTACCCGTTGCAGTTAAAATGTGCTATATCCGCGATTACTAAAGTTAAAAATCATAAGTGTGAGAGTTGCCATAAGCAGGTAGCTACAGCAGTGGGAGTAGACTTTGCGTCTATTCCCCTATTTGAGGAGGTCGCTATAATTATACAAGCAATTTATAGATAGGTTCTCCATTTTAAAGTAAATATTTGCCAAGTACATATTCATAGACATTTACAGGGTTTGGATTCCATTATACATATATTATGTACAAGTTTTAGACGACTCTCGAATCCTCCAAAGGTTTACTTTGTGAAGTGAAGCCACAAAAATCTTAAATATATTGGTAATTTTCAGTTTGTATACCTATTACTGAAATAAGTATACTTATACAAGTCCTAAATAACTCGAGATCAAAGAAATCTTTATCATATTTGGCGCGTAAATGGATTGATTCGCCAGAATTCAACATTCTAATTTGTACAAAAGCTAGGTCTTAAATCTTTTACTATATTTTTATCTTGTTTAGATTTGATGTTGCTTAGATTAGTAACATCAAAGGCATGAATGCGTTTGCGGCCTGTGAAGTGAAGTGAAGCGAGGAAATTACTCCTTATCACCCATATTAAAAGTAAAAAGTATCACACTCCCCAAAAATTATCGTTTATTATTTTCGACTATAATGTTAACTGCCAGTAATTATTATTAAGATACAGGTGTTGGGTTTGATATAACAGCGTTAAATAAAAACTTGTACACGAACAAAGGCCACGTGAGGCAAATTATTTATGTATTGTACTGTGGCCAGTCTAATTATGTGGGGCTTTTGTTCTTAAAGCTCTGGTGGCCGCACAGCCTTCACACGGGGTGATAATAATGCTTTGGCTCGTCCTTACGGGCTACATCCTTATATAGCCACTCTACTTGATACTGTAATGCATAATAAAAGTCAGATTAATAGGTATAATTGTGTTATGTAAAATGATTGAGATTTTTAAGTAATTGAATATTTGTGCTACTTATTTAACTTTGTCACGAGTAAAAGTAGGTACATTTTTAGGGTTCCGTAGCCAAATGGCAAAAAACGGAACCCTTATAGATTCGTCGTGTCTGTCTATCTGTCTGTCTGTCCGTCCATCTGTCTGTCTGTCTGTCTGTCCACGAGCATGTTACAGCCACTTTTCTCCGAAACTATAAGGACTGTATATGTATTTGAAACTTGATAAGGATGCATTCTGTGAACCGCTTTAAGATTTTCACAAAGAAAATTGGGTTTCTCCATAGGTATCTATCTACTTAGAACTTAGAACTGACATTCAAATTTTTTTTCATCAAACCCAAACGTTTTATATATGTGTACAGGAGTATCTATGAATAGGTCTTCAAAAATTATATTGAGGTATCTAATATTATTCTTTTTAACTGAATAGTTTGCGCGAGAGTCACTCCCAAAATGATAAAATGTATCCCCCCCTGTTATTTCTAAAATAAGAGAATGATAAAACTAAAAAAACTATATGATGAGCATTACCATGTAAACTTCCACCGAAAATTGGTTTGAATAAGATCTATAAAGTAGTTTTTTTTTCTCAATACGTAAACCGCAATTTACCTTTCATTTAATCTCCTCGAATATATATCTATATACATATACATATAAAAGCGAAAAGTCACTGACTCACCATGAAATCTCAGGAACCGCTGAACGTATTAAGATGAAATTTGGCAGGGAAGTAGTTTATAGTTAGAAGGGATCCGCTAAGAACGGATTTTTTGATATTCACCCCTAAAGGGGTCAAATAGGGGCTCAAAGTTTGTATGAAAGTCCGTCAATTGTAAACTAAGTGTTATGAAAAAAGTGTGTGTGTGATGATAAAAAATAATGAAAAACCTGTATCAAACTTTTTTAAAAATCATCCCCTAAATGGGTAAAATAGGGGTTGAAAGGTTATAAAAAAAGTTTGTCTCTTTGTACACGCTTATCTCCGGATCGCATCGGCTAAACGGATTTTTATGTTACTTTCACTGAGAGATTCAGGAGGTTTTGAAGCAACATATAGGCTACTTTTTACCTGAAATTCCCGCGGGATCGGGATTCACGCGGGAAAAGCTCCTATTCGCGAATGAAGTCGCGGGCTCAGATTTTTATGGGACTTACACTGTGAGGTAGAGGAAGTTGTGGGATGTTATATATAGGCCACTATTTACCTTAGAATTCTCGCGGGATCAGGATTCAAGCAGGAATAACTTTGTGACACACTGAGTTCCATGCGGGCGGAGCCGCGGGCACAGCTAGTTATTTATAAATGGAATTTTTTTACTCTCTTTCTGTAAGTCTCGTTCGGGATGATATAAAGTTTGGGAAAGTTATTATTATTATTCTAGGCTAAAAATCACTTCTTTTTTAAAAATAGTTAATTGTATAATAAATCTGTATTTTTACAGTACCTATTTACTTGAAAGTAAAATAGTTATTTCTGATTGCATAGGTAGCTCAGAGTAATGGTTGCATAGTCGACGTCGTAATTCGTGATTGAATCGTATATGGATGCGTTCATAGAAACTACAATATTATTGGATATCTCAGTCTTTTCCATAGAAGATCCAATCTCACTAGCTCACTTGCAAAACCTCGCAACTTGCAAGCTGTAGAATCTGTCCTCACTAACTTCCGCCGTTTTATATCCTATTATATTAAAAATATAATTTTCGTTGCAAAACGAATTACTAGTGGCCCTTCATGGTTACAAATATTTCTATATAAATTTTATATATTTGAATTTATGACTATTGTGTCATAATAAATCCTATAATAAATTTTTGAAAAAAAAAGCTTTTGCTAAACTTAACTTGACCTTGCTAGTTCTTTTCCGTTCAGCAACCGCGATTGGAACATGTCCTATTCACCTGAAAGAAGGTAAGATTAGTTTTTGTTTTAAATAGATCTACATTTAATGAATGCCAATGTTAAACATAGCTTAATAAGGAAGGATACTTTAATTTGTTCACTAGCTGCAGTTTTCTGTAATGTGATTGATAGAAAACCGTATCCTCCACGGTTGCCGATTGCCAACATGGCGCTGGCAGGAGTACATTATTAATCATTTATTCGGTGCACGTGTTTTATTACATTTAATTGTGGCTTAATTGGTGACGGATTTAAAAAAAAAAATATCTGCAAATACAACATAATTATTAACTAAGTATCTTCTGTTACATTTTTCTTCAAAATATTGAATAACAATGAAATGCCATTTTGACAGCCCATACATTTATATTTGCTTAGAATTTTTTCCACTTCTAAATGTAACCAAGATATTAGATAATTGTGCATTGAGTATTAAATTAACGTTTGTCTTTGTTAATTTTACAGTGCGGAAGATTGGCCTGAGGATTCTAAAAATGGGCCATCCAAGGAGCCAAGTAACTACGATGCCCATGCCCCAGGCGAACCAGAAGGCGCCCTCGATACAAATTGGCACGAAGTCGTGGAGAGCTTTGATGATATGAATTTGAAGGAGGAATTGTTACGAGGAATTTATGCCTATGGTTTCGAAAAGCCATCGGCGATCCAGCAACGGGCGATTATGCCTTGCATTCTCAAACGCGACGTTATAGCGCAGGCTCAGTCCGGTACCGGCAAAACTGCTACCTTTTCGATTTCAATCCTTCAACAGATTGATACTAGCATCCGCGAATGCCAAGCTTTGATCTTAGCCCCGACCCGAGAGTTGGCTCAGCAGATTCAAAAGGTACGCGTCAGTGCTGTGTGACAGTGAATCAGTTTGAATATGCATGAAGGACAATAATTGTTAACAGTGTTAATGTTTTAGGTGGTTATTGCACTTGGTGATCATTTGAATGCTAAATGCCATGCATGCATTGGCGGTACTAATGTTCGCGAAGATATCCGTCAATTGGAGAGTGGGGTGCACGTTGTGGTGGGCACCCCCGGCCGTGTGTACGACATGATCACCCGTCGGGCGCTGCGCGCTAACACAATCAAGCTATTCGTGCTTGATGAGGCTGATGAAATGTTGTCCAGGGGGTAAGTTGTACATAATCTGTATTATACTTAACTCTCTTGTGTACCTTCACAGTTAGTAACCATAATATTTTTTTATATATTTTAGGTTCAAAGATCAAATTCACGATGTTTTCAAAATGCTCTCTGCCGACGTCCAGGTCATTTTGCTCTCCGCTACCATGCCCGATGATGTGTTGGAAGTATCTCGGTGCTTCATGAGAGAGCCAGTGCGCATTCTTGTGCAAAAAGAAGAGGTAAGTTAATTTTATTTTGTCTCATGCATTACATAAGGCATCAAGGTATTCTATACATACTGACATACGTTCATGTAGTGATGAATCACCATTACGCTAAGGTTGTGTGAAAACAACCTTGATAATGCCTTTTGTGTGGTTTAACCAGGTTACTGAGTTGTTCAGTAATGTGTATCTTGAACATATTTTGCTTCATTAGCTAGATTTATGTGGTTTCATATTACTGTGAAGCCAAAGTGTAGCCTATCAAATGTTTAATTAATTCTGAATGATTTCTTGTGAAATATGTCAGCCATATAGTATTTCATAAGACATAATTACCTAAGAAAAATGTGGTAAAGAGGATGAAATACTTTTTTTGCCTAGATAGTGGATATACAATTAAATTATACTATTGTATATAATTTGTATGCAGATACTTGTGTGAATATTGCAATTAGCTATGGCGGATTTCCTAGAAATCTACTTGATAACATTCTTGTATGTGTTCACCATATCATATTAAGCTGACACTATAGATTTTGTTGCATATTTATAAAATGGCTAGTTAGCTCTACATGCTTTGTAGTACAAATATATTATGTGATTAGTTTATAGACTTAGTTGATCATCAAAGTGTGCAGCATATTATGAGGAGCAAGTATTAAGACGGTTTGAAAGATTTCCATCAGTTTATTTTTTATTGAAGCTGGATTATTTTGCTGTCGAAAACTATGGATATTTTATGTTACAGCTTTACGCAAGTATACTGTATATTTCAATAATTCCCTGCAGTTTGAACTATTATTTCTTGTATCTCGGAGATCTATAAACTATAGTCATCTTAGAGATAAATCTAACCGGGTCTCCTTGTTAGGTAGTCAGGGTCAATGTAAACTGCTACAGGGTGGGTCATCATGTAAATGTAAAGTATATAAAGCAGGACATTTATATTCTTGGCTAGCAATCTGCTTGTGTCAGCAACCAAATAGTTTGTCATGTACCATGTGAAAATTTAATAGGAGATTCTTTCTTTGGTGATCGCTTACCATCACTTTCTACATGTTGACTATTAAAAGAACAAGTGTTCCAAATCAAATCTTTTTAAACACTCCATATCTCAACTAAATGAGAAATTAAATTATTTAACGTTTTGAAGTTTTTGTGAAGTTGAAAATGATGCATTGTTACGATGTTTCCCACATTTCATTAATGTCTATTAAGATATTTTTATGTTGAAATGTAATGGGACTCTTCATTACATTGTGCTGTAAGAGCGAATAAGCTGCTAGTCCTGATTATACTGTAGCGGTCAAGTGTACAGTTCTTAATCTTAGAAAGTGAATTTAGTGTAAGGTTTAGTTAATAGTTCTGACTTGCCTTCTTAGTATAATTCCATTCAAGGCTTGGCAATCAATTGTACAGTGATTTTCGACAATAAATTTACATTTCAAAAGGAGCCCAATTGCAACATGATATTATTTTTGAAGAAATGTTGTGCAATAATGAGAGATAACTCTTTTTCATTACTAGTTTAATATAATAAAATATAACTCTTAGTATGGAGGCATGATGACCAATTTACATGTTGTTTTATATCTATTTGGAATGTCATAATTAATATGTAAGTCACATCTCAAAATTTTTTGTTCTAGCTCACATTGGAAGGTATTAAACAATTTTTCATTTCCATTGAAATGGAGGACTGGAAATTGGACACATTGTGTGACTTGTACGACACACTGTCCATAGCTCAGGCTGTCATTTTCTGCAACACCCGCCGCAAGGTTAGTTGATATTTCGCAACGACTATAGATGTAAAACTCATCTGTAAAAAAAATTGAATCTTTTAATATTGGAAAAGACAAATTAAGAAATAAGAAATAGTTAGATTTTTGTCTGGTACAGTTTTTTTAGAACCTTTTGGATACCATGTTTGTAATATGTTTACCTCTTGGGAATTGCATAGTCAAGGATTACAGTGCAAATTTAATCAGTGTCAATTACAACAATATGTTAGGCATAACTATTCAGATGTTTTCTAGAGTAAATTTATAACTTGGCTAAATGACTAAGATTCCCTTGGGTTGATAAGTCACCACAAATGCTACTGTAATAACTTATTACATTTTTTTCTCTACTAATGCGACCAATACAACACCTAATGCTGTCGGCCACCTTAAGTAATAGGGAATATGCATGTAACTCAAATCTAAGTGAATTAGTTTTTTTGCAGTAGTTATGGCTAATATAAAGACATCTTTAACGTTTTTTTTGTTCAAACACTGAGAAAACAAAAATATTATGAATTAAAAGTGGTAAATTTACAAGGGAAATTTAAAATTGTTAAAAAGTGACATCCTCGTTCATTATAAACATCGACGTCATCTTTCTATGTAGTCTATGGCAGGTACGTTCCGCATAAAAGCTAAGCTAACCTTAGCTTTCTATGTAGTCTATGGAAGGTACGTTCTGCATAGCACAAATAAAACACTCAAAACTTTTATTTTTTCAATACAAAAAGGGCGTTTGTTGAGCGTTTTGGTTGTAATTGGAACCCACCCTCCATAGTCTACATAGAATGATGACGTCAAAGCTAGACGCGGGTAGATAGTGTCGTTTAAATCAGCATTATGTCATTGCACTTTTAAATATTTAATTTAAAATAAGAGACTTTTTCGTCAAGAATATATATTTTTACGGTATTATATTGACATAAATAAACATTAGAAACAATAAAAATAAATCATGCATATGCCCTATTAAGGTGCAATATCGTGCATGTTTGACATTCCCTTTATCCACAGGTGGACTGGCTGACTGAGTCGATGCACCAACGTGATTTCACCGTGTCCGCTATGCACGGCGATATGGACCAGCGCGAGCGCGAGGTCATCATGAGACAGTTCCGTACTGGCTCCTCTCGAGTGCTCATCACCACTGATCTGCTCGCCCGCGGTATCGATGTACAGCAAGTGTCTTGCGTCATCAATTACGATCTGCCCACTAATCGCGAGAACTACATCCATCGGTAAGATTTAATGATAATTAAATTTCAAAATTATTTTTTTACTAGCGCCCCGCCCCAGATCGCACGGGTGCAATAACTATTAAATTGTATAGTTAATTATGAAAAACTTAACCCATATAAGTTGTGCAGTTGTGCACCTATAGCGTAAATTGTGTTACATACAAATATGTTATTACAATCAATACATTCATGTTTCCAATTTCAGGATTGGACGCGGTGGTCGTTTCGGCCGTAAAGGAATTGCTATCAACTTCGTCACTGAAGCTGACAAGAGAGCGTTGAAGGATATTGAGGACTTTTACCATACAACCATTACAGAAATGCCCAGCGATGTGGCCAACCTCATCTGAGGTGCCAACGCATTCCGGTTTATACTTTGTGTCCTGCATTCTATTGCGATATTTATACAGTGTGAGTATTAGGAGGCACCTCCTAAGTACCACCCTGCTATTTTTTTATTGGAACTCATTTAAATTGAACCGATAAACTTGTTTTAGTTTAATTAATGAATACATTATACTATAATAGTCTTTATCGATATAAGTTTAATATACATAGGAGTAAGACCGGCTCGGCCGGATGGCCCCCGTTCCGCGTAGACCTCTGTGCCGCTTGCAGAGAGGTCTCATCGGGTACTGGAGAGGCTATTTCAATCACAAAAGTACTAGAAGGAAATATTGTATTGTAGCTCTTTTTTCAGTTGTACATAATATGGTAACTGTTTTTGTATTACGGTGAATAAATATAATGAAATATCTTATTTGTATTGTTATTGACATGAAATTGTAGCACTCCACTCCCGATCGGAACCTTAATTTCTATAAAACATTGTACTCAATTGTAAAAATTTTGTTTACAGAAGATCTTCCAACTGAGCCTGTTGAAACGCACTTTGGACACAACTATGTGGAAATAATAAATCAAAATTTCCTCAATTAGTACATTACTTTCTTTTGACAGGTCCTTAATGCATCCTGTTTCCTATTACTGCTTTTGCATTTTAATTTTGATATTGTTTTCTACATGGTTTTTATGTTCATTACGATTTTTTTTATATTTTGGAATAAATTTTGTTTTGAAATAAGTCGAAGTTGGTGATTAAGGTTCCTATTCTAATTATTTATTCTTAAATATTTTAATATTAGTTCCAAAATATATTTTATATTTAAACCCTCCAAACCACAGGAACCACTTAATCTAAATATAAGATGCAGAAGTAGCTCTAAAATATGTTGTAAGTCTTTAATTATAAGTTTGCTTTATTCTGAAAATCTATCTTCAAACAAATTGGTACAGCAATAAAACTACATGAGTCATCAAATTTATAATTTACTGACTGATCTATTAATTCCTAATAAGTTACCTAAATACATAAACTTATATTTAAAAGTATAATTATGATAAATAATCCATTGATATAATAATAATATCTTAATCAATTAAAATGTAGTGAAAAAATTCTCATCACGTAATAATAGCTTTTGGCACTATGTAATGTGTCTATTTATGTAGCATTATTATTTTACATTTGGAAATAAAGAAGCTTACTATGTGTGTGCGTATTCAGTAATTTATTAGAATAATACTTGCGTATTGTACATAATTCAATTCGTAATTTAACATACATGTCATGTTTTATCAATAAATTAAAACTTGAACTTCTGAATTTTGGGGTTATTTTGCATTTAACTTTATTTTACTGACCCTTTCCCACACCTTGTTTCATTACTGTACCAAATACTTCTAATGCAGATCACTAGAAATGCGAAAAAAATATATAAATATTTTAATAGCTTGCTCATTTCTAGTAACTGAAGTCGCTTTAAACAAGAAAATACGCATGACATTTTTGCAAACTTTAAAAATGGCGTATCTAATTTCTATTAGTAACGCCTCGATCTCATTCAGCCTACTACACTGCATTCGCGTTTGATATGGATTTCATTTTAATTTGCATCCTACATACAAACGTTATGACTTTTCTATATCCAATTTATTCTGGAGAGAATGTTGAATTAACCATTTTCTTTACACGTTATGTTCTCTGAAGATTTTCTTGGCGCATATTAAAATGAGTGCTTTCTACAGGTAGTTATTTATGTATACTATCGATATTTTGATATATCGATATTTTTTGCCCAAGCCTACCGTATGCGAAAGGAACTTGTTGCGCGAAGTAGACGAAAGATTTTTTACAAATGATTCTGCGTATAAACGTGTAATTATTATCACGATCACCTAAAATATGTTTACAATATGTGCTGTGTTGGTTTTACTCGTCGCACAAGGTAAGGGCCGTAATTGTTGATCCATTTTAAATTTCGTGTCACTTTCTCTTAGTTTTGTTTCTAATAAGTGTTTTATTCGAATGCTTTTAAATAATTCCAGACTGCAACTCTCAAGATGACGAAGGGCCTTATAAAGGAAAATTTATTGGGAAACTGAACTCGTATCACCACCAGGTAACGACGTCCTCAATATAACTTTCTTGTAACTTTAAAAAGTTGAGACAATAGTGTTAACCTTGTGAGTCACAGTTCCAGTTCTGACCACTCATTTCTAAGGTATGTCCAGCGTAATAAATTAGGAAACAAATTTATATATAGTATATTAAAACACTAAGCTAGTTAGTTTATTATTATCTCTGTAAATCTATTAATTTTTGTTATCACAAGGATAGAAAGTTGAACGTTGATTTAGAAAAAACTGCAGCAGTTGTTATTTTTTATTTACTATTGCTAAAGTGAATGAAAGTAAAACTTTTAATTTTTAATGTCATCTGTTTCCCAGCAATGTGCAGAAAATTTATTGGAAACAAATTACACATTTTTATTTACTTAAGTTAGCTGTTTTGGTCCCATTGTAAAGCATGACATGTGTTATTTGCAATGAGGGTAAAGGCATGTGAATTCGCCGCTAGAGTTGCTAGTGTAGAGTGAGGTCTGGCTGTCAGTGCCACAAACTTATCTGACCCGGTAAGAGGGGCGCTATTGTCTTTGTCTTGGTCTGACAACAGTATAACTTTTGCATTAGTTCCAATTTTGGCCACCGGATCAGATAAGTTTGTGGCACTGACGCTTCTCACTTGTCTGAATATCACTTGTCACTGTTTATGTATGGGCAGACTGACAGCAGGACCTCACTCGCCGGTGACGTGAACTGGTGAGTACAAAAACGGCAACCCTCATTGTAATTGTCTAATAGTCGAACGGTATATTTGCAGGTGTCTGGAGATGTGTACGCGGTGGACGACTGGACCATCCTGCTGGTGGACTTCAACTATGATGGCACAGGAGATGACACCTACTTCTGGGCTGGGGACTCGGGCCGGCCGGGGCCGCTGGGCTTCATCGTGCCTGACCAGCACGGCAAGTGAGTTGTGACATTAATTGTATGCCACCGCTTGAAATTTACATTTGTATTTGGTGTGTTAACTGCTTTCTTTTACCATAATTAATTTTAAAATTGATGTATTGTATGTAATGGTGATTGCTCTTGACATTAATGAAACATTAAATATTAGAAAGTTTATGTATGATTTTCTTACTTTGTACTTAACTGCCTGATACAAAGCAGGATAATGTAATGTAAACTAGAGGAACTATGTGGGTATCATAAGATTTCACTTTCACAATTTTCTGTCTTTAGACTATAAGTTTGATGTACTGATAAGGCTTTATAATCATACATTGAACTGATTCAAATACATTTGCCATCACCAATTCTTCCTACAAAACAATTCATCTTTCAAGCACATGACCATTGTTTTCCAGAACGAACGTCCTAGAACGTTACTACAACGAAGAGCTACGTCTGAAGCTGCCGGACGGCAAAAAGGTTTCGACGATCAGCTGGTTCGCGGTGTACGACATCGGGTCGCAGAACGCGTTCGGCGACGTGTACGTGCCCGAGGCGTTCGAGGCGCCGGCAGCGCGCGCGCTCGCGCCGCTGGCCGCCGCGCCCGGCGCCAACGTCTCCAGCAAGAACGTCATGTTCATCGATGCTTGCACCTTCGTGTATGTGTTCCACACACTTATAAAATAAAAACCTACAATACACCCTATAAATGGTAACTAAGCTATGTTGTGATGGTTGGCAGGATCCCGGAGTTCCAGTACGACGGCAGCGGCGGCGAGGTGTACTTCTGGGCCGGCGCGGGCCCACAGCCCTCCTCGCGCGGCTTCCAGATCCCCGACGAGGATGGATAGTGAGTGCCCATACCGCCTTGTACGTAGCGACAGGGATATACAGTTAGATACACCCTTACTATAATTTATATGCACGAAAATGAGTCATCGTTGAGATGAGTGAGCTCACTTATCCCGGGTCTGTATGACAGAGAGGTATGTCTGTATGACAATTATGGGGTGCGGAAGCGAGATAATTCTGTCTTGTTTTTCGTTGTTAAATAGACAAATAACCAATTCGAGGACTGCAAACTATAAGCGCCGGTAATAGGTTTGATTTTGGTTTGCTCCGTGCAGCCTGGAGCCGCTCCGCTCATACGCGAGCAAGGAGGTGCGGATTGGCGACGGAATCTAAAATGCCCTCAGTAAAATTTTTCTTACACGCTAAATTGAACTTTAAGCACAGGTAATACGGTTGATTTTGGTTTGCTCCGTACAGCCTGG
>DWJQ01000418.1:0-14576 GCA_018248915.1 Hesperia meskei straton | reverse complement strand
CACTAGCGGTCACCCATCCGACTACCGACCGCGCCCGCTGTTGCTTAACTTTTTCGATCGCTTAGGATCGACGCAAGTCGCCGGGCTATGAGCGGAAATTTGAATAATGATTTTAAATTTCTCTTTTTGGTCTGGATGTATCTTATGACTTAAGGAATAATAGTGTGGGCTAAGTAGGTACTATGTGTAGGTAGCATTAAATAATTTTCTTCATTATTAATTTCCTCCTTAGCCAAACCGAATGTACCTACCTCTTAGAATCTACAGCTTTAGAGTCCAACAATACATAACTGCAAAAAGTAACAGAATCAATAAGCTCGGACAAAGCTCGCAAGGGAGCTTCATCGGGCGGGGCATCGGACAAATGTCGCGGTCACTGCGCCCCCTCCCGGAGCCACCCCGAGTTAACAACTAATGAATAATAGCTACTCTCCAAATAAATTCCGTGATACATCATGTTGAGATTCCGTACTATGTTGTGAGTAATTCGACTGTGTGTATTATTTTGTGTGTATTTATTTTTACCCGGTAACTAAAACTTCGTTGTGAAATTAAATGAATACAATATTCATAAGTATCTAACATTAAAATAAAAGAAAAATAATTTGTATGGTAAGTGAATATAGTTTTGTTATATTAAATTGGTACCTAGCTATGAAATTTTAAATCATATTATTTTGTCATTTCATACACCTAGTTTATGGGTAGGTACTTACCTACAATGTTGAGCCTATCTATCCATACCTCTTTACTAATATTTTAAATCCGAGGGTGTATTTTTTTCTTTCACATTCCCACAGAGCGGTTGATTAAAATCTCAATAAATTATCACACTTATCATTCTCTTTCTTGTAGTCGTCAATTTTTCCTCAGAATCCACTGTTTTAATGTGTACCTACCTTAGGTAGGTTTATGTATTTACCTAACTACCTACTACATATAATTAAAATATTAGAAAGGAAACTTTGAGTTCTAGTATAAATACATTTACTTTCCCATTCCAGAATAAGCTGAGTTTGACCTGTAACAGTTCCGCACGGCTCGATCCCGAAGACGTAATTCTCGCTGGAAGTTGGCCGATACAAATGTCGTGGTCACTAGCTCCCCTCCCACGCCCCCTACCCCTCGCCCCTTCCTACCCTGCGTAGGGTTATCACAGACCACGTTTTAAATATTTGTTTAATATAAACTTGTATTTCACTTCATACTTTTTTCTTTGCCAACATCGCATGGGTTATATTATGAATTTGTTTTTATGGATGGTGGATGACGGTCGCTATATAAATTTTATTATTAATTTAATACTAGTTGTGTCCACGGCTTGGTTGTTGGGTAGGAGTTTTCTCGTGGTAACTCCGGGATGAAAAGCCTATATGTTGCTCTACAAGATCCACTATCTCCCAGTAAAAGTGCCATAAAAATCACTTCAGTTGTTTCTGAGATTAGCGTGCACAAATAAGAGATCAATTAGGTACAGTTTTATTATAATACTAGCTTCTGTCCGCAGGCTTTGCCCGCGTAGAATTCGTTTAAAATTCACCCCCCTATTTCACCCCCTTCGGCGTGGAATTTCCAAAAATCCTCTCTTAGTGCTCCTCTACATTCCCCAAGGAATATATATGCCAATTTTCTGCTTCTTCCGTTCAATAGTTTCAGCTGTGCGTTGTCTGTCAGTCAATCACTAAGGTATATCACTATAGTAACGCAAGAGTTTTATTATACATATATGTATACTACTTTTTTATTATACATAAGAATAGATAGATTTGTAAAACTCGAAATGGAAATACAATTTACTGATTTGTAGCTAAATAGTATTCTCAAACAGCAAACTATCGAAACGTATAGAAAATGGTTTAAGGTGGTGATAAAAATAACTACGAATTACATATTATTGGATGGTCATTTGGGCGTCATAAAAAACTTCAAATGTGAAGGAATATTATTTACTCATATTTATATTTATTCGAAGCATCTATGTTCCTTAAAAGTTTTAATCTTTGCTGTGTTATTTGGTTTGATTAATTGAACTTTTTGTATATTTTCAGACTTTATTTCGTTGCATCTCTTATATTAATATATAAAAAATAAGTAAAATAAAACTTTTTACATGGTTGCATAGACACAAAAATCGTCCAGTATTAACTCTTTGAAAGTAGCTTATTTTAAAAGATAAAATTATTATAAAGTGATATTAGATGGGTAATTTAAAAATTTTGCTCAGAAAATATATTTTTAATGATCGGTTTATTCTTTTTATTGAAATCTAATTTCACTTTAATCAGCAGCCATTTAAAAAAGTAGTTTATTATTATCACAAAAAACGCACACACAAAAGGTCTAATAATAATAATAAACGACCAAGTCTAATAATATATTATATTTGTAAAACTAGCCATTCACAATACATTTTTGCAGTCGGAACAAAAGCTTTTAGGCACAACCCTCTAACTGTCGACGGGGTAATTTTGACCGACAAACTGCCCCCCGGGGGGCGGGCCCGGCCCGGCCACTGACCACCACCCTCTCCCTTATTTACTGCGGATTTATTTGCACATTCATGACATGGCCGACTGGATTTTGCTAAGTTGGAAGCCATGTTAACTTTAGTTTGAGGGTAATATTGCCGTGGTAAATCATTTTGATATTTCTCACGAAATAAGCGTATTGCCTACAATATTAAATATGTAATGTGAGTATGGGTGCATTATATTGAGTTACTTGACTTGTAACAAATATTAGTAATTTTTTCGGTGCAAATTAGTAATTATCATTTATGTCTAATTAACGGAAAAGAGTAGCAACTAGCAATCTCATTAAAATTATCCTACCTACCCATTTTGTAACACTAACACTACCTCAACAACAAACTAAGTGTCTTATTAAGGTAAGGTTTTTAATATGTCGGTACACCAACTGTCTCGCAGACAGATTTTCTTATTAGTAACATAGAACGTATTTACTTTATACTAGAACCAACCTAAAAAGTAAATTGCGTCTTAAGCAATCTGTAAATATATAAATGGTTTTGAAATAATCACGGTATTTTACAGGTTGTATGTGTGGTTAATTATATGTGTGTACTATTACAACAAATAACTCGTTTCTGAAAATATGAATGTAATTATTAAGAAAATAAATATAAAGTCATCTCCCAAAGATAAAGCAATGAAATATAAAATATTTGAAGCAATTTCATATTAAAACAAATAAAATACCTTAATGTTCAGGCTTCAGTTATATTGCCTACATTTTTATTAAAATCCTTGATTATTATATTCGGGCTCCGCGAATTTAATAACAAAAAATGTCTAAGAAACAATAGCATCAAACAGCAATGTCAGAATATTCTTCCTCAATCCAAACATAATAAAACTTAGGTGGGTAATAACTACACAATACTATCGCTAACAAGCTCGCTTTACGCCACGAGTAACTCGGCTAACAAACTCGCATTGAAAACAGTCTCATGTTAGGAATAATTGGACCCATCCGAGTAGCTCAAGAAAAATATCCTCTATCTGCTCGAAAATATGTTACGTCGAAGCCATTGTCCTTTGAAAAAAGAATATCGCATAACGAAGTTGAGTTCCGACTTTATATCAAATATCACGCATGACGCGACTCCCCCTACCTCCTCGGAGGGTGGGCAATAAAAAATAATATATTGGAATATGTTGGAAATAACAGCGTATCATCTTTGCATGGATACGGAGGACAGTTGGGACTGGTCCGGCCTGTATTATTGTCTCACGAAGTGCTGACGTACGTTATGCCTCCTGTTTGTTATTTCATGTATGAATAAAATTACGTTGCTCTTTATTATATGCGGGGAGTGATGCGGAGAATGGAGGAGAAAATTCGGGGCTATTTAGCTGAAGTGGCGTTTGGTACTCATGAACATAAGAGTATACGAGTATGTATGTATACTGCGTTCACTTTTTTCCGCTTGTTAAAGATAAGTATTTTCGTTTCCTCTTTATTTGTTGGTTAAAATAATTTGAAATTTGAACGCAAATGTGTAATATCGTTACATGTAATGACCGTATTAAAATTTATAAATTGTGAAGTTTTACATAAAAATATGTTTAACTTTAGTAAAAAAATGTACCTATACGATTCGCGTAAGTTGCCTTTTAAAAAAAATAGCTTGAAGCTAGCTTTGGTATAGAGGTGTCTCAATCCTTATAAATATTATTTAAAAAGGTAAAAGTACTGTTTTGAGGTAGATTATAATTATTATTTTATAATAAAAAAGAAATTTCAGGAAGTCTTTACTATAATTCGGTGGTATAAAAGAGATTCTTCTAAAATAAGTAAAAATACACATCTTGAAATTTAATGACGAACTGATTTTAACTTTGCAAAATGGAACACATTTTTCGCTATGAATAAATATTATAAAAAAACATATTACTTAAATCGCTTGTACTTACATGTTTTTTATAAAAACACACACAACACCAACATCACAGTCCACTGTAAATTAAATTTCGCACATATTTTCAGGAATATCGCGTTCGAAAATCGAACTCCAAATCGATTCAAATAGCTGCGCACACGCACTGTCGAGACGATTCGAATAAGGAATGGATCAGGAAGTAAGGCAGACCCGGTGGGGTCAGGTAGCGGGGCTTAAGAATTACCGGCGCGCTAAAGGGTTAACTGACAAAAAGGTGTAATTATTATTAGAGGGTTAAGGATTTGAAAAGGCTCAAAGCTTTGAGATGCACTTGGGGTTATGTTGAGGTTACACGCGTGGTCTATTATAAGTTATGTTCAAGTTGCTTTGAAATTGTCTAAGTAATAGAGTGTTATCTTTTGTCTAGATTAGAATAAATATAAAAAAGTTAAAAAAAATATATAAACATGAGCGCAATTTCAGGTCTACCGTAAGAAAGGCCATTTTGGAATAAACAGTAGGTATATAGCGGATCTACTTTCCAAAATTAAATCATCTATTTAATTAGGTATTATTGTGTCAATTCGTGATATCTTCACATTTTGCAAAACAACAAACATAATGAAATAATAACATTCAACTCACCGTATGCAAACTCCAAATTATACTTTGCACTAACTTCAGATCATAAGAACGTACGAAGGGTTACACTTTTTACGATCCTTCGTCTACCTGACTGCACATTCGCGTGTGAAAGTTGCGACTGTCATGTTGCACAAAACCCGTAACCCTTCACGTATTACTAAATGTACCTGAAACGTTTCAACCCAATAATTCATTATCAAACAATCGTACCTCTAGCTTGCTATTATTAATAACAACCCTTTTCGCGACGCCGCCGTTGTCTGTGCGGCCCTTGCGAATTTTGCGACACAAATAAAACACCCGTTACCAACACAAATATTGGAAAAAAACGCTTTCGCTTTTCGACTTTGTCTCTGGTCATAAATCAATACCGAGTGTAACAAGCAGTTATACATTTGAAATTGGAATTGAAGCGTAATCCATTAAAATTACCAATCGCATTCCGTTTTACGTTTGTTACGAAAGTAGCGCAGTAGTATATTTATCTATTTAGGCATTATTTAATCATTTATTTACCCACAGGAATTTTATGAAAAGAAAAAATGTAGATCCAAAGGTAGGTACTGCTTATTTATAAATTTCTTCCAGGTGACCTCCGAACACATAGGTGACAAGAAGCTCAATAGTATGTATATCTAACTATATACAAATATAAGTTTATTGTCACAAATACATGCTAAATGTACCATAAATAAGTGCTTGTAAATAATATAAATTCATATTTTTAAATACCTCAAAATAACACATAAATTGTGTAGTTAGCAGTTTATTCAAAGATAAAGATTTAAGATTAGATATACGCATAAAGACCAATTTTGTGCTTGACATGTGCCGACTAGTGCCCACTTACAAATCACTCAGCTAATTTACCTTCATTGTATTGCAATGTTGATTGTAGATCATCTGATAAGTAAAGAGGTTCTTCAATTGCGGCAACTTGAAAGGGAGAACGACTACGCTAATAGTAAAATAGTATAATATATTTTTTGTAGTATACAGTTAATTTGTTGTTCATGAAACATTTCATTTTAATACTTTTGAAAGAATTGTTTGATTTTCTGGTATTAATTTAAACTAACTAAAAATTTAGACTAACTTTTGATAGAAGTCGTTAGTAAATAAAGCTACATATGTACTAGTACACTAAACAGACAATTTAGATAATCCTAACATTGTTTAAAACTAGTATTCAAATATAAAACGCAATGAATTAGATCTACGTTACGCATTGCATCTGCCTATCGTTCCACTAAAATACTCCAACTTTTAAATAGAACCCTTATGCAAAAAATGAATAGAGGATTTGGCGAATGTATGGCATGCCATTGTCATAGATCAGGTATACGCAAAATTGCAACATTCAAATTAATAAAATAATATAACTAGTCCGCGAGCGTTGTAAGGGTTAACCCTTTGTCAATAGAAGGGTTTGGCGAGTTAGTAGTTTTGTTTGATTATTATTATAATTTTTAGATATTTTATAACCCTTACATGTACCTATACTCCTTTAACTGGAACAATATTGCAGAACAGCATATTGAAATATACTTTTTAGTCCGAAGAAGTTAACGCTGGCTTCAAACACACACGTATTCTACTTCTTTCCTTCTATTATTTTATGGCACTTAAAAATCAATAGGACTAGAAAATATTGTGTTTGAAGTTATGACCAAATTCACGTGTTTTGGTGTCCATACCGTTAAATGAGTAAATAATGGCCTTTCGTGAAGCCATTAGTTTTGTTGTCGGGAAAACTGGCCTACAAAACAGTTGATAAGGCATATCGGAAGCCTTCTTGCAGCCAAGCGTATAATAGGTATTGAAAATGAAACGTAAGTAGTAGCAAAACATTAAATTAAACTGGATTTGATTTATCAAGTAGGTAGGTACTTAACTAAATCACTCAACATATCAAACAGAATCTGTAAATACAAATAAAAGTAACAAAAGGGTGTAGGGTCGTGAGAACTCTCAAAATACACCGAATTATTACAGTGATCGACGCTTGACACCGTGAAACATTGTGATTCCGGCAATTGGGGTAAAACATACCCAAACTGAATTGGGGTTAAAACGACATATTTTGACAAAAAATATCGCATCAATTACTCATTGTTGGAGTAATTACGTTTGTATAGATTTGCGATTGGTTATTTGCTGCTCTTTTGATAAATATTTTTGTTTGGCAATTTGTAATATTTGAGTAGTTCTGATTGTTATTCTGTCTTTGTTTCGAGCAACAAGTTTTGTGTGTATGATATTGTTGTTCTGACATTAATGTAGAAATATAAGTAGCTTGATTTTTTTAATGTGTTAGAAAAGTTGTCCCAGGACACATCAGTTCTGGGTTCAATCCTGTATCTACATTTCTCTTTTGAGAATTATCATGGTCTTAAAATAATTATAGATTTTAGCGATACCTTCCTAACAACAGTTATCTAAACCCTTATTTAGTTTTAAAGTAATGAAATTCATAATAATATTCTCAAAATTACTCGTGTAGTTAGACTAATTAGAGTTTAGTTCTGGAAATAATTTAGTAACTAATAGTGTATAAGTACTACCTACTAACTTAGCCATTTTGGATTCTTATTTTAACAGTGAAAGCAATTAAGTACCGCAATAAAAATATATAGGTAGCGAGTTAATTAACGCGCTACTTTGGTGAAGTAGGTATTAAAAGGTTTGAACTGTCAAAATTTTCAATTACTCTTATTTTCGTGTCAGTAGATATTAGTAATTTATGTTAAATTATTATAATATTAATATATACTGGTTATTAAAGATTAGTTCAACAACAAATCCTGACACATGTAAATAAGAGTAATTGACAATGTTGCTAATTCTAATTTCTTCTTAGTTCATCACATTAGCGCATTTATAAAAGACGCAGGTGTATCGGTAGAGTAATAATAATGTAAACCCCATCAGTAGCTTCAAATCATTACAACTCTTCAAAATTAATGGTTGTCACAAAAAACGTCACAATCGCATTTAGTATTTCGGCTGCACCGCACCGCTACAAATACTTTGCACAGTTTACACCGAGCCATTGTGTTTTTGCAAGAGTCAACGACGCTTTTTTGTAACATTTTTTTAACAAAATCCTATTTCTCGGATTTAAAGGGAATTAGACATTTTGTTGTGGCAACAATGACGTTTGTAGTGTTGCGCTATTTGTTTTGATTTAGTGATGTTTGGTGTTTGTGGGTTTCTCACGGTTTTAATAATAACGTATAGATAGATATGACATGATATTGTCGGTCGGTATCCTTAAACTCAAACTTTTCATTTCGTCTTTGTAATAATTTTTACGTTTTTGGCAATTAAATTTTACTTTTAATATTATTTTACTTTCTAAAGTATCTATCTACCAATAGTCCAATATTTTTATAAATATCTAGTCTTTAACGGTTATTATAGATAACTGACGAGCATACGGGTAATGTGTAACTTTATTTTAGTCAATTTACGAAATGTAAACACAAACCGTGACAAAAGAATTCTATCATTTCACTTGCACCATACTACAATATTTTGCAAGTAAAGCTATGATCGAAAATTCCTGCGTAGAGGATCCACTCAGCTCGCGACAAGCAAAAAACTTTTGGCGACAAATCCTAATCATTTCACCCCTGCGTCCCTATTGCCATCCAATCTCACAGCCCCATTGCTGGCTTATCAACATTCGGACACCATAACAGGCCTTTTCTAGTCTCATACATATTTTAGGGGCGCACACCCCGTTTGGTCAACTGTCAGTAATGATTTGCTGCTTTTTCTCCCTGCGACCACCCCCGTATCTTCACCCAATTTTACTGGAGCTACGAATTAGTTTGGGCGCGACATTTATTACGCCGATTGCGTGTGAACGTATGTGTTTTGACGGGTCACAGTAAATTGGTACTTCGGCAAGGGCATGGGGCGTTTGGAAAAGTTAGATTATCTGCTATTTTTTCGGACGCACGGATACCGGGGTGGATCAGCAGAAAATATGGCTTCCTATTCGTATATTTGGGGTTTTTGTAGTTTCTCTGTCTGTGCCGTATACTAGAGTTTTACGGCCGCGGTTTATTCTGTGTTTATGCGTTCCATCTCCATATTTTCACCGAATATATACAAAAGAATTTGCTACCTTATTTAGTTGTTATTGCGATGTAGCTCTTCTATAGCGAGATATGAATTTTATAGTAACATTTGTATTGGGGTGGCAAAGCTGCAACTGTATTTCTTTCTTGATAAATAAGCTACTCGATAAATGCAGGTAAGTAATAATAGGTAGGTATACTAGTTAGGTAAGTAAATTGTGAGAATAATGTTTGGCGAACTTAAACATGCTATTTTACCTCATAACTTGTTAAATCTAAAGTACCTAATATCATACTTATTGTGCATTTCAAATCTGTAACGAAAGTAAGAAGGTATTAAGTAATAAAAAGTTTTATTCAGGTGGTAGAGGTAAGTTCGTTCCAGCCGAGATAGTACCGCTTCGCCACGGTACATGGTACCATTTCTACAGGTTAGAAAAATGTGGACACGGTTAGACTTTTTTAGGGGCGACCGTCTCAGTCCTCAAGGGTAGCAACGCATATGTAACCAAATTAGAACGAGAAAAAGACTTTTGTCACGTGGCATAAATACAAATAACACATCTTTAACGACCAAGAAGCCAAAAGCCAACACGTGTCTGCTCCGCTTCCAGGTCCCTCCAACTAGACTACGGGGTCGAAAAAATGTTGCATAAAATCATAAAAAATACGAAACGAAATATATAAATAAACAATATGGCGGAGTAACGCGATAGCCACGTCAAGTTGTTTGCGTACACAAATGCTATTTGCCGCCGAATCCGACGGCCAATGGCGGTGTCACGTTGCCACCGAACGTTGCTCAAATAAAGCTAAATGCTTGTTTGTGCACCTAAAACCTATATCTGCTGGCGACGTTTCAAATCGATCGGATAATACACTGCCTCGTATGTTACCGCGCTCACTCATATGGGCGCGAACATTTTGACATTGCTCGAATGTGACAATTCGAAGGTGTGACATCTGTTAATACCACGAATTGTCAAAAATTTCGCCTAATCGTTTGCGATGGTCCGTCGTAGGTTGCCTTTCCACCAGAGATGTGCTATGTTACGCTGCTAAGGATACGTTTGAGATCTACCAATCACATACATTGGCCCACCTAGAAGCCGCCTGAATGTGATTGGTGGATGGCACACGCATCCTTAGCAACGTAGCATAGCACATCTCTGGTGGAAAGGCACTCTAACACTTGTGGGTTCGCAAATTCGTGCGAATGCGTGCGAGCGCCGACACATATTCAAACGTTCGTAGCACCTTCTGTGTATGTTTTAAGCAGTTAAACCTGCAAACACGTTGGTCACGTGAGTCACGTTGTCGGACGTTGCTTTGAACCTGCGTGAGTCAAGCCTAACGTGACTAGACGTCCCGCATTTAACGGGACGGTCCTGTTTTCCTGCTGTCAGTCTCGGTAGCTCCGAGACGCAAAAGTGAAACGTTTTTTTGAAATAGAGTGAAACATTGGTGGGTTGATCGGACCTTTGCATATTCGCGCAATTATATAGGTACGACTATCAGTCCGAGTCTGGCATTCAACCCATGGACCTCACATTTCAGGCAGTAGGTACCTACCGCTAGGCTACGAGCTATAGGATCAAAATAAATAAAAGAGCAGAGAAACTGCATGATGATATTAAGTTATCACTTTCACCCATGACATGATCAGTAAGGCATCATCGGTTCATTCCGAGAAGAAAAAGACAAGGAAAGAAAGGCTTGTGATCAATCCTAACTGTAGCAACATATTACCTATTCAGACTATTCTATTCCGCAGTCCAAGGTACGTCAATTACGAGGTAAAACCCGCGGTCTGCTGTCGTCAATAATATTGCTGTCAATAATATGCCGAAGTCAATAAATAAAAGTCGTTTCGTAAGTAAAATAGCTTCTGAAGGCTGTAGAAACTATAGCAAAATAGCGCACTCGATCACGCACGGTCGTCGAGTTACTCCGCTCCGTCTACCGGAATAAAAGTCGGCGTACGAACAGCACTTTTACGGAATCGTTGAATAGCGAGTGTACGCTGATTTGTGAAATGTACGGCTCGTACAGTCGAATAGCTGCCGTGCTTCTGCAGTCAATAATGTTGCTTTTAATAGCGTTCTGTGGAAATAAAAAGTGCGCTTTTAGTACATCTTTTTGTGGCGAAGGCTGCACAACCCTTCCGCTGCCGCCCACGACAACTGTGGCGCCTCAACAGAACAAGATTCAAATGGGGTCTAGTATCGTTAGTCACTTGCAAATTGTGAGAGATAGGGCAGAGACTGTTAGTGATATATAGTCTTATTAGAGATTGCTATCAAGAGTGTCGTTCTAATTCGCCGAAGATTGAAGTTTCATCCACATCGCTTGGATCCGTGGCGAACGACTACAGTCCGATTTTCACGGTCATTTCTGCCGCGAACTTGCAAGCTGTGGAATGAGCTTCCCTCTGAGGTATTCCCGGAGCGCTATGACATGGGGTTCTTCAAGAAAGGTGTAAAAAGAGCTCTCCTTCCGGGCCGGCGTTGCACCGGTGACTCCCCTGGTGTTGCAGGTGTCCATAGGCGACGATGACCACTTACCATCAGGTGGCTCGTCCGCTTTTTCGTCAGCCCTTCAGGCTATAAAATAAAATCGGTGACAATCGTGTTAGTACCCTTGAGGACAAAAATAGTTGCCTCTAAATAGTGAACTGGTCAATTATAGAATAAATCACACTTTAAGTCAGTGTTCTTTGAATTTTTAAGGTTTCATACCAAAACGGTGACGATTATCGACCTCACACATTATATCGACCTGGCAGCGGATCAACTAAGTCTTTTAAATATACAACCGTACCACCCAAGACATAAAGTTCATAATTGTAACCTTTCATTTCAGTTGGTACATTGCCGCGTCGGTGTAATGTATGCCGATGCCTCAGATGTGTGTTTTCAAAGGATTATCACTACAAACAATTAAATTAAAAAAAATACATTCCATATAAATGACCTTTACAAAATTGTATAATATGTTGTCCACATATCCCATCTTATTGTTGACCAAATATAATTTTGTGGAGATATTATTAAACGGTAAATATCCCTTAATGGTGTGGATGTGTGCATTGAAACTCGCTCTGACTCTGTAGATAGGTAATACAAAGGAATATTAATAGATGTGTCTTAAATTCAATACAAAGAATAATTGACTTCACACAATCTCTCTTCACATTTAACCCTACAGCCAAAGCAAACACAGTTGCGTCAATCAGTTTCACCATCATAAAAAAATAGCAAAATCCGGTATCATCGTGAGAACGCGGAAGACGAACCCACCTGGTCTTACCGTAATATAACTGTTCACAAACAAAGACAAACCCTTTCGCATCCGCCGGGTCCAACAGACCCGAGGTATTAGAAAGGTGAAGGGTAATCATAGAATAATAGCAGGTGGCGGCAGATGCTATATGATTCGCGTGAAATTATTTTTCTTCATAACTTTTTTTTGTAGAGACGTCATCTCCCCGATAAAGTCTCACGTAGTCTGATGAGGTGTGAAAATTAATAGCGTTCTTTTCAATTTCTCTAAAGATTACTTCGCGCTCGCCTATAAATTTAATACGGTACAAATTATTGGCTTCGACTAAAAACGCCGACTTTATAAAGAAAAGTAATACCTACTTACAAACAATATTATTTATATTCCCAAGTCATAATATACATATATCGTCATAATATACATACTATTTTTTGTGGTAGGTACATAACTACATTGCAATTTTTGAGTTATTCCGGTCTGATACTTGAAAAGAGATCCCGAGTTTCGAAATGTTTAAATGTTAAATTCGCTGTATTTAAATATAGTTAAACCTCTGATGAAAACTTTTTATTCAATTGAACTTGAACTTACTCGAACGAAACAATAACTTAACTATTTTTACTACAGTTGTTGATTTCAAATTGCCCAAGAGACTTAAATGCGCCGTTGACTAAGCATTGTTACTAAAATATATGTAGACGACAAATAAGTAGTATTACTTCACATTATTAAATATGTTTATACTTATCCTAAATTGTTTCTTGAAATTATTGCGGGACAAATTTTCCACACGACACCAATCCTGCTAAAGTGCCAGATTGAGAAAGATATAATATATTTATTATTTGTCACCTAATTTATTTTTGTGCATTACTAACAATGTAATAAGCATTGGTGTTTGCGTTGTAATACATTAATTTAGAGCAAAATATTTAAAAAACAATAGCCTCCCTAGACCCCCTTTATTTAACGTCTGTAAATCTCGTACAATACAATAGATTTGTAATAAAATTAATTAGCAGAGCCTCAATAAATACCATTTGAACTCCTACAATACACGTCAATCCACTCGAATACCGAATCCCACTTCAAATAATTAATACTCATTGAGAACTCCGGTCAACCCCTCAGACATCAAAGAAACCGGATATAAACTAACCGCCTTTTCTTTGCGCTTTCAAAAAGAAAAAACTTAACAAACGTACCGGCAAAAAGGGTTAGCGGTACAAAAAAGTACCTCAGCAATGTTACGCCAATTTTGCTTTCAAGGAAATTAGATATCCTCTTACAATACGTCGGGCTTTTTAACCCTTTATAGGCGTGTGGGAAAAAATTGGCGAAGCGCAGGTACCTACCGCGTTAACGGGACACTAGTTTTGATACGTTTGAGAGTATTTTTTGCAATATGAAAACTGTCACAAAATATTTAAGAAAATATTTTCTAAAGAACGAAATATTACGTTTAAAAGCTTTACCCTAAAAACAAAATTCATAACTTTTAATTTCAAAGTTCTTACCAAATTATACCACAATCAATGTGCTACTTAAGCCAAATTACCTAATCAAATTTTTCCGTATCCAATATCCAACATTATGTCCACCAGTGGACTTCCGATGGTATCCCGAGAAATATGATGTAATGAAGTTGGATCAAACTAAGTGTAATAGGTATCTGAATTTTGAAATTAGGAGTCTGATGCGATGTGTACAATTATTACCACAAAGCAGCAGCAACGTATCTAATACTCGCAGTTCAATTATCTAATATCGCTAACCTTGTTCAATAAAATATCGAGACACCTACCAATTCCTTAACGATAATTTTTACGCAATAGTAAAGTAGTAATAGAATAACATAGTAATAGTAATCAATTATTTAACTTTCGTTTGTACCCTTTCGCTTAACCTGCTGTGGATATTAATAAACTATAATAAAATTACTATCCACAGCAGCTTTATTAACAAAATCTCTTATTCTGTGACCGAATTAAACCAAGACGTTTACTAACAACTAAATACTAACTGGACTATTAAAAATAAATAGATACCTACTAACAGAACCCATCACTAACAGTTTGCACTTTCGGTGCAACAAAGTCGCAAGTAGCCAAAATTGCAAAATTGAGTTAAGTATGCCGAATTGTCTGTTAACCATGCCT
>DWJQ01000417.1:0-14581 GCA_018248915.1 Hesperia meskei straton | reverse complement strand
CGTGGCCGAGTGGTTAAGGCGTCTGACTCGAAATCAGATTCCCTCTGGGAGCGTAGGTTCGAATCCTACCGGCTGCGGATCTTTTGAATTTTTTTTACTCAAAATTTAATAAGTGTTATCCCTTCAATCAACAATACCAAGATGTGTGCTAGAAAACCGCCATAAAAATAAGATCCCACTTCATACGTCAGCTCTTATTTTGTTTAGTGACGAATGATCGTAAGACAATGTTCATAAATTTGTGACGTAATTGCTAGGAAACACGGTTTTTATTAGTAAAATTTTTGTCTTAGCATAAACTGTGTAGGTGAGATCTGGTGGTGGATTTACGCCGACGGTTTTTAGCTACGATTTTGTTGGTGAGACGTTATCTCGTTGATATTGTAGATCGAAGGATCCCCTAGGACCTACCTGCAATGTATTATTAGATTTATTAGGTACTAATGCTTCATCAGAGAATAGATCAGAATTATTTTATGTTCGTTAAGCACAATTTTCAAATTATAGTCTAATACTTCATTCGAAATCCACGTTCTTTCCGCGTCTTTTCACTCAATAATCATCAAAATTTTTAGAAAGAAGCCGATTGAGCGTTTATCCAAAACATAAAAAAAACAACATTTACTGAGGCACTAGTCTACAATCCGCAAAAATAATATATTAAAAATGAAGACAGCATAACCAAAATAATTAGAGATTCTTTATTTCGTATATTACTTTATTCATAATTTTGAAAGTATCAGAGTGCCTCACAAGTGTTGTGAATAACGCTGTTCCAATATCTATACCACTTCTGATTAGTTCTGTCACCTAGCGTACTCAGCAAGTTTCCCACAATTGTACAGAGATGTCGTTGTTTTACATTCTGACAACAACTTTAAATCTTGTCAACAAGTTTTGGATTAGTACACATAGATGTCGCTGTACCAGTTTCTGAATCACGCTGTTGAGATCCTGCGTAGTTTATATAAGTAGCCGGTCTTTCGGGTAGCAATTCATACTTACCTGGCGTAGGGGACACCGTGATCAGGAAGGCGGTTCCCCCAGGGCGAGACCTTTCCATTGCACTCCGGTTAGGTTGACCCCTGCGATTACCCCTAATGTGGGTAACTCGGACGCGTTATTTTTGGTAGTGGGGACTGCGTACGCGCCGTCCCCTCAGGAATTTCTATGAATTACCACAGTTCGCTTGGAAGTTGCCGTTGATCGTCGAATATACGTCTAATGTTGAATTTAAGTATGTCCATTGTCCATAATTCACAGTTTAGTCCCATAATGTCCCTTGATTTCAAATGGTGTCTTTCTCAATCTGATCTGATCTATCATCATTGTTGAAGCAGTACTTAAATTTAAATACCTAACTTAACTTTAATTATTATGTAGGTACGAGAATGAATATGTATTACCAAAGTGTAGCTGTATTATGAGAATAAATTCCTCACTATTCTGTTGCACAAACTATCAATTAAACACCAATTGGTGTAAAGATTGATATAATTAAGAAGCCTCTGCTACTAATTAAGTTAGTATCGTGCGTGAAAAAATTTGTTTCCTGTGGATTGATTGATTCTTAATGTACAAAATATTGATTTGAGTAGTGTTATTTTTTGGCAACACTAGGAACATCACCTACAATTAATAATGTTAAGGCTGAAAATATTTTCTTGGGTTAATTTGGACACTAGAACATTTTGTCCTTGGTTCAGTTTAGTGCCTATTTGAGATCTAGACATTCTAGACTGTCGTTAGTAAATCAATTTTGGATCGTTTCCGTAGCTTCATAGTCGCTATGGTCAAACCATGTCGATATGGCTACTATTCGCCGGTGGTACCTGCCTAAGTTGTGTTAGCTCTACTGTGGTCATTTTTACTTGTATTCCTCCAATTATTTGGCACCGGCAACCTCTCTTGTCAATCAAATAGCTAATACCTATCTATAAATTGTACGATACTAAATAATTTGTCTGCAACAGCTCAATACTCCGTTAAATCGGTCGGACTGAGGAAGCCAATAATAAGCATTTAGCAATACACGAAGCACCAATAGCTATATTAAAATCGCATTAGGCCAGATATTGATAACCTTTTTGATTATGAGCTTAAAATCAGATAATTCTGTATTGATTTCTAAAAAACTTAATAAATAGGACCTAGAACACTCCGATGTTTGAACATCGATTTTTCAGACCACGTTGTGAGGTCTTGAGAAGCTATTCGAACTATTCTAGCGATGTCGTCTGTATGATTGTATGTATGTGTATCTGCGTGAATAACTTAGTAACTTTTGTACGGCTTGAATGGACGAAACTTGTTTGACGGGATTCCAACTTCGAGATAGTTCATTTTGATAAATTAAAAAACCGCTAAAAAGTTGTTACTATGTTTTTTTTTCAATTAACTTTCTTATTCTGTATCAGTTAGTTTTATAATCGGTTAAAAAATATTTCGTTTACATAAAGAGCTCTGAGATTTCGTCACATAAGTATCAATTTAGCGGTCATTTTCAGGAAACCATGGTCAAACAATTTTTTTAATTTAGAAAAATAAATGAAACTGATGGCAAGAATTTATCGATTGTCGATGCATTCCAAGCCAAGCCAAGGGAGTACAATACAAGTCATTTGACGGCTGACTCAAGCAAGAAGATGAAAAGTAGCCACCAAGAAAATCCTAGAGTTCTTCTGGAAAAATACTACCGCCCGCCAGGCGCCACGGTACACACATACCATTTCTACCGTCATAATAATTGCTTTGAGAGCAATTGCAATAGCAAATAAAAAGGTGTGGAGTACTGTGGAGTACCTAGGTACTAGGTTGCACTTTTTTATAGGGGAGCATCTAAGACCTTAGGGGTATAGCAACGCTGTGACCAAATTAGAACTAAGTTGTTGATTGTTGGATCAGCCTCGGTTGTCATGATCGATAGAGATAGGCTGCCGTCTGCTCGTTTGAAGAAAGAGAGAACTTTAATTTCAGAAAGAACATTAAAGTAAAATTATAGCATAATTAATTATAGCTTAATCTTATTAATTACTATTATACGATAAAATGTAATAAATAAAATAAGTTTAGTACAAATAAAGCTGTAACAAGGTTACATTGCAAATGTTGCATTGATATGCGGTAATTAGTACGGACGGTAATTAGAAACCAACGTTACCTGTGCAAACAATATCTCTTCGTTGTTTATTTACGGTCTTTTCTCGGCCGAGATGTGGTAGGACTTAGGGGTAATTGGGAGTCTAGCAAAAGGTATGTTTTATTATTTTTTTAATCCTTTTAAAGTAGTTCTTCTTGCACTAGTTAATACCACAATAAATCTGTGTGGAATAAAAAGAAGACTACCATTACACATCATTGATTGTATCATTTGGAAAGCAAAGTCGTTAATGTCATTTCGTATCTATTACAAGTCAATGCTTGATTACTAGTCCACCTGATGGTATGTGGTGATGTAATCTTGGATGCTACAGCTAACATCCCTCCAATCAGTGATTTTCGACCAACCATAAAAGTCCACTTACTTACAAGGCCGTATAAAAGTAAGCCAACATGAACCAATAAGAATCCACTAGACTTCTAGAGATTTTCTTACCTATCCTGTAACATTCGTGAGGTTTTCTTACGTATCCTGTAACTGTGTATGTAATAGTTAGTATAATTTATGTGTTTGTGTGCTGCAATATGTAAACAGGGAATATATAATTTTTCTTTTTTTCTTTCTTTCTTTCATCCATTCCAGCCCCACAATGTATTGGCAGCCGGTAAACTTATCCTCAGTGTGTCCCCCACACGCGCAAGTTGCAGCATGTAGTCACTTCGGATTCGTCTACCTCAACTTGTTGGTCACACTGTTCGGGGACTCAGTCGACCGGAGGATCGAGGAAGCCATCAACAAGGATCATCGGTTTGAAGAGTTTAGCAGAATCGAGAAGGGCTTAAACAAGTTTAGAGACGTAGAGGAAGAGGAATATGATTTTATTGTGGTTGGCGCCGGCGCAGCTGGTTGTGTGGTTGCTAATAGGTTGTCAACTATCAAAAGTTGGAAGGTTAGTAATGTTTCAATCGGAGATCAGGAAATGTCCCCATAAGAGCCTTACGAATAAAAGTAAAGAACATTTTTGGCAGAAGCATTTCTGGGCCTCCACGATGTTATCTTAAATTAAACCCTAAAATAACTTATTCAGAAATAAACCATCTTAAAGAGACTAAAACACAAAAAGTTCCCAAAACTAACCCCACACACCCAACCATTACAGGTATTGCTGCTAGAAGTAGGTCCAGAGCAGCCAGATGTGACGTTAGTCCCGGGTCTGTCCACGGCCCTGCTGGGATCCAACATAGACTGGAACTACGTCACCACACCCAACGGGAAGAGCTGCCTCGCGGAAGGCCAGACTGGATGTAATTGGCCCAGGTGATTTAGATTTACCAATACTGAGCAGAAGAAAAGGATTGATGAAGAAATTGTAATATAAAAGGATTAGAGACACCTTATAGTACTAGAGACCTATTTGTTCGTAGGGCTTTCTGTTTATTGAAATCGAAAAAAAAGTAATTTGTCATGAAATTTCTTAAATCCGAATGTGTATAAAATAAATATGGATCTCTTAGTATAATTACTTTTGGCAACTCGCGGTTAACGTCAACAAAATTGATTAAATATTCAACGTTATCTTTTATTTTCTCTAAAGATAATTTTCAATACAAAGGTAGCTAAAGAGACTGATAATGAAATTGCAGTTCATATTTATTTCACGCACATTTATATGCATAGGCTTTATAACGTCTGACAAGGCTTATCGGCTTTCATATTCCCATCATTATTAGGAGTTTGCTATAATAGCATAAACTTACAATTTTTTATCTGTTCCTGTAGCGCTTCTATCTATTTATCTATCAACGTGTCAAAATACAAAAGGGGCACCAATTATCTTTTAATTAATGCTGCTTTGATAGGTACTAGACTCTTCAATTCTGCTGCTTCGATAGCTTTTGTAACGCTTTATCACCTACTATTCTAACCTGTATGACTCTTAGATTTTCTTTCTTCTTTGACAAATGTCTTTAAGTGTTTGTCTACATCCAGGGGCAAGGTGATGGGAGGGTCCAGCAGCATCAACTCTTTGGCTTACGTCAGAGGAAACCGGCTGGATTACGACACGTGGGCTGCACTAGGAAATGTTGGCTGGAGCTATGAGGATGTAAGAATATCATTTTGCTGTTCGGACATCCATCCATATGCTTAAATTCAAAATTTTCAAATTTCTATTTTCCTTAATATCTTACTTCAACATAATAAGCGTAGCTTAACATAATTAAAAATAAATTATTTTCATTATAACTTGACATTAGTAATATCAATAATATCTAATTAGTTATTAATTTGTCAATTTTATGCTGAGTTCCTTAAGATTTTTTTACTGTGCAACTGAGACTTATCGACGCGTTGCTCTTATCTCGACAGTAGGCATTATAATTTATGTACTTCGAAAATTCCCTATCTCATCCATTTTTTGATTCTCTCAGATACAAATGCTCTTCTATGCTCTGTAATATAATCAAAATTATTAACTTAGAATGACAATGTCCAAATAATTTTAATCAATCCAGTTTTTTCAATCAATCCAGGTCTTACCCTACTTCAAGAAGTCTGAACGCAATATAAATATGGAAGCGTTAAATAGAAAGTATCACGGAGTAAAAGGTGAGCAGTTCGTCTCCAGATATCCTTACTTTGATATACCGTCTATCATGCTGACTGAAGCTTTCAATGAACGGGGACTGCCAATTCTGGATTTCAACGGAGCTAATCAAGTAGGCACTATGCAAAGTCAGGCTGTGAGCTTAGACGGTGAAAGAGTTTCCACAAACAATGCGTTCATTCAACCGATTCGATGGAAAAGAAGCAATTTAGTAGTTAAAACAGAATCCGAAGCTGTTAAAATTCTCATTGACAAAAATAAAAGGGCGTACGGTATCGTGTACGTACAACACGGTAAAAAACACACAGCAATTGCTAAGAAAGAAGTTATTCTTAGCGGTGGGGCGATCAATTCACCAAAACTTCTAATGCTCTCTGGTATTGGTCCAAAAGAACATTTAAAGAAACTTGGTATACCTGTCGTAAAAAATTTGGCCGTAGGAGAAAATTTGCATGATCACGTTACATTCAATGGAATCGTCATTGCTTTACCCAATAAAACTGCGACTACAGTCAGCAACGAAGAAGTTATAGATTCAGTTATTGACTACGCCAAAGCGAAGATAAAAGACGGACCTTTGTCAGGAAACGGTCCAGTTTCATCAATAGCGTTCATCAAAACTGAACCCAATTTGCCTGCTCCTGATATACAGTATCAAGTCGACAACGTTCAGTGGGAAGAGTTTGTCCGTGATCCTATAACAACGACTTCAGTTACAGTATTGCCAACAGCTTTCTACAACGGTCTTTTACCCAGGACTATGAACTTAGTTCCAAAAAGTAGAGGTATTCTTCTTTTGAATGAGACAAATCCACACGGTCCTCCCTTCTTGTACCCGAATTACTTTGGAGTCGAATCTGATCTGATACCACTCATAAAGGGGGTGCGATTCTTGATAAGCTTGGAGAATACACCAGCATTTAAATCTAGAGGAGCTCATTTTGTAAAGATCCCTTTACCAGCTTGTAAACATTATGAATGGGGCACCGATGAGTATACAGTTTGCTTAGCAAGGCAATACACTTCGACGCCTTATCATCCCGTAGGATCTTGCAAGATGGGGCCCAAGTCTGATCCCAAAGCAGTTGTAGATCCGACTCTAAAAGTGTACGGAATCGATAACCTAAGAGTTATAGACGCCTCCATAATGCCTATAGTGCCTCGAGGAAATACCAATGCCCCCTCTATAATGGTTGGAGAAAGAGGAGTGGCGTTTGTCCTAGACGAATGGTTGCATAAGTAAAATTTTAAAAACGTCTGTAATTAATAACGCATTACCTTTCGATTTTAATATAACTTTTTATTTATTCTTCTGCCAATATTGTAAACCTATAAGTTCTGTTCATAAGGTGATCTTGTATCTTCAGTTCTATTATTTATTTTGTTTTCCGCAAATACAGAGCTTACTTTAAAATGTTTCTGGTGTATTTAAATTAGACCAAGCGTATTTCACCAAGCGTGAAATGGTTATGTGTTATTCCTACTCTATAACAATTATGTGAATGTGTATCATAACAATTCGCTACATAAAGAAGACCAGACAATATTTGCAAAGGAATTTACATTTATTCTCGTTATAACTTGATTTTATCAGACTGTACCACTGCTGTTATTCCTGATATTCCCTGATGCTGGCAGTGTTTTATTTTATTTTTATGAACTACTATTATAAAAAAAAAACACTTTTTCGCGATTAAAATGCCAGCCCTTGCAATTTGTTTGGGTTAAACTTTTTAAGCTTAATTAGAACCACTTTTACCATCAACCACGTTTTACTTTTCAGACTTGAAATTTTGTATTATTGTTCTATACAATTTTATAACTAGCATGACTGGATACTCCCAGAGCAGGCTCCAGGCAAGGCAACTCACTTAGCATTTTGAAAGTAACTATTATTTTTACTGTTTCAAACTACTAACTTATTATATTTTTCATGCGTTAAGCGAGCAAGATGTTTTCACTTTAAGTTTCATAATCATACGAAATATAAGAAAAGTTGATTGTTTTATTCTAAATTGGTTTACTATTTTCTTCGTTAGGGCCGGAATGAGCATGTTGTGTTTAATGAAAATACGTTGCATTCTTAAACCTTATTTTATTCAACTGTAATTGTACACAAACAAATACATCCACATTACAATTTATAAAACTCATTCTCTTCTCGCTTCTAAACCTTCATCATTTTTGGATACAAAGTACTATAATAAATGATACACTGCCATTATTGACTGCCAATAATACAATGCATTTAAGTAGTCTTATTATATAAACAATTTAACGTCCGGGCGACTCAATATTTATACAAAATCCACAATCTATCTACGAACACTGACATTCCATATCAGTTTCTAACAATAAATGCACAAAGCTTGATAATATTACAAGTCCTTGAATGCAAGTAGTTCTAGTTCTTAAAACTAGATGGCGGTATGCCCAAGTAATAATAAAATTGGTATATTTCAATCCAATAAAGGGCCACAGGGTAATGGCCGATATGTCTATCCGTTTTCGATTTCGGTTGGTTTGTTCACTTTTCTGGCAACTTGATGACTTGTACTTGCGAGTATTCCCAGTTTTTCTCACAGTAGTCGATCAGCTCTCTTTCGGATTCAGAGAGAATCGAAAGGTCCATGTTCTGGCAGTCGCTGAAGGGGTCAGCATAGGGATAGTGGACTAACACGCAGCTATAGTCTCTGGATGTGTTGCAGAAGCCAAGCATCATCTTCTTAAGCTTAATTTCGGAATCCACCTGGGAACAAGAGAAAAATAATTCATTAATTTAAGTCATAATTCACAATTTGGCACCCTATTTTTTCTTTAACGTGTTTGTGGCTCAATAGATGGCGCTATTCATGTTTCTGAATCACGCTAACGAATGTACGACGGGGGTAGCATAAGGTTCCAGTCGTTAAAATAGTTCAGTTGGACGGACGGACAGAACCAAGGGTTCCGTTTGCAGTTAGATAGCCATAACTGCTAATTTTTTAAAAGGATCGCCTTCAGCAGATCCTTTCTAAGATGAGGGTTTTCAAACCACTATTACTGAATTCAATTCCAGGATTTTGAATCGAATTCACCAAGCAGCAAGACCAACTCTACTGCTGAGTGCTGGCTGCTGGCTGCTTTCATGCGAATAGCTGGAAAACGCTCTGAGATTTTAACGAGCCACCTAATGTTAATTTGTTCAGCGTCGCTAATTACTTATACTAAGGGCACTACGTTAAATAATTAAAAATTAAATATTCACCTTAATCACATAAATTTCATTTTCGTCGCAGAAGGCTTGCAACAACACTTCTTGCATGTGCGTTGCGCTGTCGCCAGGGAGCGCCTCCGTAGTGATGCAGAATAGGGCTCCATCACTGTGTTTTGACAAATACTGTATCGCTGGGAGTAGGCCGATAGTCAACCTCTTCTCAGCACTTGCTCGAAGCAACACTGTCTTGATGCATCGACTTATGGGGCTGTAAAGAAGGAAAAATTCATTGTAATTTCGTTTTTTGGCATTTTTGTCTGTGGCAGGGATAATTACTTTTATAGAAGAATGTTATGGAGAATTGAGATTCTGGATTTGTAAAAAATATAAAGTTCTACAGTTTACTTTTTAATCAATATTTATGAAAGACTTGAAAAACTAAGTCAAATGAGTTCAAAAGAAAAACTACGTCAAATGAGTTCAAAAGTTTACTCAAAATGTGCATTTAAAGCAAAATTATTATATTTTTCTTGAATTTATATTTTGAAGTTCTAGAGAAATATTTTTTTATAACTTAATTAAATTATGCAATGTTATTTCATAATGTTTATGTTGTGTTCAATATTTCGCAACAATATTCACCTTTTTGCCGCCATCGCACTAAAGGACTCCGTTTTCACGGGAACCACTGACTCGTCGTACACCATTTTCACTTTTGTCAAATTGATACTCTTCAAATTTTCACAAATTTCTAATAATTTCAACCTGTTGGCTGGAATTGTCACGGGCAGTTTTTGCACACTTGGAAAACGCGTTTCCACTTTTGGATTCACTGTTATCAGCACACACTTCACTTGAGGGCACAGGTAATTTGTTGATTTAGTTCACGTAAATATGTCACAACAATTTCACTGAGCGCGGAGCGAACTTGCGTGGTCTCTTCTCTGAGGTTTGTTGAAGAATGTGTTCTTCGTGACGCAACTGGGCCTTTTATAAGCGCTCAGCACTGCGTCTGTGTGAGTGCCGACGCGGTTCTGCGAAACGCGTTCGTTGTGCGTCTGATATCGTGTATGTACAGAGGCTGGTGCTTGTGTGAATGAGGCCATTTCTCTCGATTCAGTCAGTTTAAAGCAGGTCTCGACGTGTTCGGTACACGTTTAGTTAACGAGGGCTTCTCCACCCCCCGCGGTTCGTTGAAATCAAGACCAACGAGGGGAACGTCCGCGGGGAAACTCGAGGTACGTATTTAGTGTCGTAGTGTGCGTCTGTGTTATCCACGTCGGTGGCGGATTGGAATTCCCGCGCTGGGTTTTATTGAGATAGGGAAACGTTTGATTGCAATTCTCATTTCCCAACTCCAATTGTCCGGACGTTATCGGTGTGACTTTGTTATGTTTCGGAGGAAATGTTGATAAATATTGTTTGGTTCTAGCGGTTTGGAATTATCCGGCTCGGAGGACCAAGTCTTGACGATGTTTGTGCATCGTCTCTAGAATCAGACTTTATTTAGTCAGATAAAATTTGTATGGTATGTCAGGAATGTATATTATTTTAATCAGTGTGATAATTGGATCTCTTTGAGTACTTAAATTTACATTTCAGTTGTCTTCCTCTCCAGTAGATTCAATAACTCCATTCGCAATATGCGTCTTTATCATGTTTATCGTTAAATATGAATTCTATATATACTAAGTCCTCATATTTGCCACATATTGTCTCTACATCTCCACAAACTACAAACTTCCAGATATTTATCATATTTTCTCATCACGCCAATTTCGTAGAATGTTCTGTGTCCTTATTTCTCACATTTATCTATCTTTTAATTTATTCCTTTTTTCATACTCTCCAGGCAACAACCCATAAGACTCCTTTCTATGGATAACAGAAGTTGTTAAAATCAGTTAAATTTAGTAATGGCACTGGAACTAATGTCAATAAATCCGTAATTACACTTTCCGTTGAAGACTCGCCGGTACATAATTGTTTAAAAAATAACCACAGCCTCGAAAGCTGTCAGAGTGTAGAGTCGATCGATAGATATTATCGTTGTATTGCCCACATATTATTACACCTGCATATTATCTAAACTAATCGCCATCACTGTCGCTCCTTGTACTTTGTACTATTTAATACTGTATGGAAACATTATGATTGCGTTAACATCATAGCCTATAACATTTCTAATGATGTTCTAATGTATATGTATAATATCAATCACATTTTTGTATTATACACTCATTAAATACATAAATATTTCAAAACCTATGGCTTCAACCCATTCATGGCTCACTACTGAGCACGGGTCTTTACCCATCATTAAGGCCTACAGCATTTTCCAACACTTTGATTCGATGTAGGTTGGAGGGGTTAGTGGCCAACTCATGTATTGGAAGGCCAACTCATTTATGGAAGTTGTTATGTCCAAAGACCTCCGACCACTATCTGGTAAGTATCCGGACTAGCAAAGTGGAGTATGCTCTAGGCCTCAATCATGAGAATATACACATGGGCCCATGAATGGGTTAAAGCAATTTATATAGAATTTAAATTATAATTTACCTCCTTATCTAAACTTCTAAGGCGTTAATTAGCCTTAACAGATAAACAAACTATCGGAAAGATGTTGCCCTCAAAGATTACCTATCTATCAGACACTGCACTGCACTGCAGTTCAACAGTCGATAGCATGGTATCATGAACTTGGCACGCGATCGCCGCGAGACATGTGGTGGACCCTAATGAACGGGATCGAAGTTTACACGCTGTAGTTGTTTAGCTAATATAATTATCATCAACTTTGTAGTAGCACTTACAGACTTGTAAATCTTCGTGATCAATTTAAAGTTGTTTTGAGAAGATAAAGCATCTTCTCAAAACAATGAGAAATCATTGAGGCGGGGAAATGAGGAAAGAACCCATCAGAACATCATTTGACTATTTTAGAAACCAGAAATAATCATCTAGCGTACTTTTTCTAAATTCGATGCCGTGTGTGTTTATCTAAGCGCTCTTATCTGATTTGTCATTAATTTATATTTCATTCTTGTAAAAGTCCAAAATCATACTTAATCAATCAATCAAATATAACTTAAATCAAGTGTCTTATGATAATAATAACAATAATAATCGGAAAATCTGTAATCAATTCGGATTTGAAATATTTGCCACTTAATCGTGCTTAGAAAAAAGAACTCTCTCCTCGATTAATACCTGTTGCTATTTTTAAAACACTTCGAAAAGTTTTATTTGGTTTCCTGTTCATTCATATTGATTGGATTCTTTCTTGAAATTACTTTTCCTTAGTGCGCAATAACCTTAAACAAGAGATTTACGTTAAACAAAATAACATTGACCCAGAATTTTTCTCGGCCGTTTATCGCTACTTGTCTTGTCGAACCGATTCATATGTTAAATACAACATAACTAATTCTGAGTGACGAATGTATGAAAAATATATGAAATATATTTGCATTTTACACACTACATTTATTACCATAGTAATAATCTTAATCTTCTATTACTGATTGCTATCTACAGGTTTCTAAATATTTAAAGTATTTTAATAATGTCTTTATTTCTATGCTTGCGATCTTTACAAACAATGGAATCATTTTGCATCTTTGCTCAGTTACCTAGATCTGCCCGGTACGAAACAATCCATAATTTTGTTTTCAAAAGAAAGTTCTGCAGTAAATGTACTTCTTAGAAATATAACCGCTGACCGCGCATTCTCAATACCACTGACAATACCAAGACTTACCTAGCACTAACCATTTCCAGCTAGCTCTGAACCTTCCACTGCAGTTATTACAGTAAAGACAACCTTTGGAACTAGTCGGCTACATTCCAACGTTATCAATTACGACGTACATTTTTTCAAGAATTACTTACATCTTATCTGCCCTTGTCAGTTTCAAGTCTACTGATATCGAACTTACCGGATTTCCCATAAAGTTGACTAACCATTCTTTACTTTCTATTCTTAGTGCAGATTTAAGAATAAACTTTAAGATAATTTAAGATTAATATTTGTCTATTAACTAGACAAATTCATAGGAATTCAATCATTTATATACCCAACATTACATATAGTTCTTATATTTGATGAGTGGTATTTCCCTGTCATATCTATCTGTCATATTATCTTAAAAGCTATATAATATATAAATATTGTGGTTTTCACATAATATGCATCACGAATAAATTCACACAATAAATTGTAATCTTATCATTTTAATTGTGCAATTAGGATAACTCATATCTATTAATTAATTGCCATTGTCTTTGTAGCCCTTTCACATAAATTAACTTTTTTGTTATTTGATAAACTCATTTGAGCACTTGATTATGTAAGTAGGAAAGGACACTTATCCTTAAGTAATCGTATCAATTATATTATCGTTCTTGTTACATCTATTAGGAATTAACTGCCTTTGCAGTTTTGTAAATTACTGTGTTCTTGTCGTCTATCTGTAGCAATAAATTATCATCTCGATCTTTGTTAGTTACTCTGAACTCTATTGACTGTTGTTATTTTCCACAACTTTCAGGTTTATTGGAATTGTGAACTTGCCGACCAATCAATATTTGTGTAACGACTGGTTCCTTTGTAAGATCATGTATCGTTTGCATGATTGAGTGATTAAGATCTTATTCATCATTGCATACCACTATTGTGCCATATCTGGTCTCGTGTCTCCTTTCACGGTGGGGAACACGGTCTATCAAGCTGGTCAAGTTTGGATTGCTTTGCTGATGTCCGAAATCTGCTTTAAGAGTTCAAAGCAGGTTCAAGAGTATCTTGAGAATATTATGATAGATTTTCAGGAGCGTTTCCTCAAGAAGTTTTCCTTCACATGTAAGTTCAGTAATACATAATTTAACTGTTTTTTCTTGATGGAACTTTGCGAAAAATCATCAACTTATTCTTCACTTCGTGTACCTAACAAGGAGTAAAATATTTGTTGCTAATCAGTAATCACATTGTAAACTTAACGATAATGTTTCTCTACTTGTGTTTTTTTTGTTTCATCCATCTTTGAGTCCAAGTCGACCTAGTATTCTCGTGATGCACCCTTCTCAGTGGTGGTGCATTCCTTTTCAGAGGTCATTGGATTATATACTGACCAATGTATTCCCTAAACTAGTGTCGGGATGTAATAGTATACAAAAAAACCTACTTAGGTAAAGGTCATTTCACCACGACGATAATGTCAATAACAAAAACAAAAACTCTGTGAATCATGTCATAATAAATTATTGAACAAAGTAAATAGTGGATTTTCCTCGACACTTCTGATAGGTTCAAACGAAACGCTAATCGGTTCGGGTGGCAAGGGTCGTTTGCCCGGCCCTGACCCGCGATAGGGTGGAATTTACATAACAAGTGAACCGAGTAAGGGTTAAGTGCAACTAGTAATGATATCGACGTTTCTCTTTTCTGAAGTAAGACATAATTTAGTTTTATAGGGAAATTTCCTCACGAAAAACCTCCACAACGGAGACTTATAAGTACATAAGATCTCAAAAGTGTGTGAAGTGAAGTCCGCCAATCCGCACTTGGCCAGCTTAATGAATTTTGGCCTGTACCCCATTGTGTACCCACACATTGTGAGACCCATAGATATATTATATAACTATAGATTGGCAACTGTGTCACTTGGTCAAAACCAAAAAT
>DWJQ01000416.1:0-14590 GCA_018248915.1 Hesperia meskei straton | reverse complement strand
CACAATTGCCATGGGCGGCAGCGGAAGGGTGGTGCTGCATGCTCGTTTGCTACCTTAATTCAATAAAAAAAAGCTTGGTTAAATTAGATAAGCAACAATGCTATATCATCATAAAGCATTCGTCATCGAGACCAACTAAACTAACAGGAGTATGATTACTATATCATTAGGTGCCTCGTAATAATAAAGGATTTATTATTTACTATTACAGTATATACGTACCTAGATATTAGGTAGGTATAGGTAAGTATCATATATTTTATTATTATTCAACTCGATTTTATTAGACTGCTAAAGTTGTGTTGGCAATAATTTCATTTCATTTTTCTCTAGGTGTTCGAAAAATATCGTCGTTGGTTCTTACGTGATACTTAACTAATAAAAGTATTATAAAATTATTACAACATGTAGAATTAAACCACTAGATTATCTAACCAGTATCTATAGATTCATGTGCTAAGCGGGCACAATAGGTTTGCTATGATACATCTAATCTGGCGCTAAACTGGTATGGGAAGTCGGCACGGCAGTGTTCAAGGATATCTCTCGACTTTTGACCCTCAGTCCCTCGCTCAGTGTGCGTCCCCGCTTCACCATACAACTACTAAATCGCTGTAATCCGGCTCGCCGCTTCTTCCATCAATTTCGCAACCTAAGTAACGTGAGATACAATAATAGCAGCATATATTTATACCCACCTGAACAACGGTAACTTGCCGTGAGCCGTTCGAGTAACGTAAAAACTTGTAAAATTACATTATAATGGAGTAATAAATCTCTTTAATTTATTAATGAATATTGCGATGTCCCTTTTACTTATATAGCGTCCGAAGTATTACTTTAAAAAGTAAAAAACGGGTAAAGTTGGAGAATAAATGTAATGTAATAAATGTAGGTACTTGGAAAATAATCGAACTATTCCTGTATACGTAAACCTATTATTATTGTACCTTCCATTATTGTATTCTACCTTCCATTGTAGATAATAACCAATATGAAAATTTATTAAATATAAATTGCTAACACCTTCATATCTGCTGGACTAATATTTGTAATAGTGAGCTCGGTTTTCTTTTTGTCTAATAATGTTATTTTTTTCTATTAGTTTCACTAGTAGGTTTTGTTTTTTCTACAAGCTATACCTATTAAGTATCTGTTTCCTAATGTATGATTCATAAAATAGTAACACTCACTACTCCTTTGTCTTTAGTACTTACTAAAAATAATCTTGTTTAAACTAATTTATTCCATGACAAGCAATAAATTAAGATCGTCTTAGTCGTGTGCGAAATAAATAACTTCTGATACCTTATTATTCTGGGATGTTGATTCATAGACGATGTCTTAGATATTTGTACAATTTATCATGGAAAATTAATAATCCAAAAGTTTTAATTTTTTTTTATTAAAGCTTTGATTCTATTAGGTAACAAAAAAGTTCCATGGTTTAAAAATATTTGGATAAGTTATTTCATAAATTTTAAAATAGATGTATCTACATAATATGTAGGTATAAATATAGATATGGGAGTGAGACTGGAATCAAGAGTTTTGCTTGTACGAGTAAGGGAGAGCAAAATAGTTGGGGCGGGGCATTCAGTGCGCGAATTTGCGACCAGACTAGGAGGATTTTATGAGAGCCTGGTACAAATAGTGCGGATTTGCACGATAGGCCTATGGTTTAAACTTTAGTGAGAGGGTTAATTTTACCGGATAAACTTTATTCCGATAACTATTAAATAACTCACTACCCCCCCAGGTTTGGCAAACATACATGATGTTAAACCGTTTTCTAAGTTATAAAGTTCGAATCTATAATCATATTTTTTATATGATCGTCTTGCATATAACTATTTTATGTAAGTACTTCTATTTTATTGGTTCCACCATGAATCTTACAAATTAAAGAGTTTGGCTTCCTATTGATTCAAAGTATGAGTTTTACCTTGAAGAATAATGTCAATTTAAACGCACAATATAGGTACGTTCTAGTACATATGTTTATGGCGCTTTGCCCACGGTGCAACTGTTGCAGCAACTGGCAATTTGCAATTAACTTGCAACTACCTGTTTACATACATTTCAATTGGACTGCGCACACACACACTCACACAATGTGTGTAAACAGCTAGTTGCAAGTTAATTGCAAATTGCCAGTTGCTGCAACAGTTGCACCGTGGGCAAAGCGCCTAAGTCAACATGATAATCTAATAAAATAATGATTCTGAGAATTCAGTAGGAACAAAGTATTTAAATGTCTACCTACAGATTTAATGTACTGTTTATAAGAAACAAATAAGTACATGCCTACCGGCCAAATCCGGAACTCGACGACGTGACGCCACGCCGTTTTCAGGTTATAAATACGCCTGCAACCTAGAAATGCTTAAAAATTTTAAACTCTACATTCTAACGCCGATGCAACCCTGGTGTGGCATTCTGAACTGTTCTTTAAAATGCGAATGCGAAGTTGTTTTCTGCTTCTACGTAGATTTGTCTTTTCGATTCTGAAAGCAGAAGTTGCTTCAAAAGAAGAAGCAGATTTTGCAAATCGCAGAAAATGTACTAGGAACACATAAACAACGACAGGTTTGTGTGCAATTTCATAATAAAACGCCAGTGCACACATTCAAGCTTGCATGTGCTCGTCCCTCTGCTATTGTCTATCTCGCCTTAACCTAAAAGTTCCATCTCACTTTAGTTTTCAATTTTCCATTTTACTGACAGAAAACACTTCGATCTCATCTGAAACGCCCCCTTGCATTACGCAAGTGACTTTCATTTTCAGTTGAATTGCATAATATTGTTCTGCATCGACGTAGAACTTTGATAAATGAAGTTATGGATCAAAAACGTAATTACAGATTGTTTAAGATGGAATGGGCATCAATATTATAATTTTCCATGATCGCTAAGTTATTCTGAAATTAAATGCACTTTTCGTGAACTTCAGTCTCTTATTTCTAATTTTTAAGGGTATAATATGACGATCTTTACCACTATAAATATAAAAAGTTGCATTAATTTTAATTGAATCTTAGTCTTGTGTACCCTACCCTTGTGGATACCTACCCTAAAATTAGCAAACAAAATCATAATAAAATAATGTTATATTATTATGTAAGTTTTTAATGTTTCGAACATCAGGCTCTATCAACTTCGCGCGCTTCTTTTTTCATAATTTTGAGCATATTTGAAATGTATTTATTAATGGTCACTTTGGTTAAAATGCCACGAGGAAAGCTTCTTTATTAATCAAGGTGCAAGTATTCAATGGGTCGGACTTCAGCAGTTGAGTCAGTCATGAATATTTAAAGCGAGAAGTGAGGTAAAGGAGAAAGTACTTATTTGCAGAAAATTTCTTTCATACAGGAATCTTATTAGGGCGAGTCCTGGGGTAGTGCTAGCTCCGTGGCAAGGGGGACTAATACTAGCGGATCATACGACGCATTAACATCGGCGAGTGTTTAGAGGGCTGTCAGTGTCACTTTAAAAATTGCTTGGGTCAGCACTTATCACACAAAGTGAAAGCGCCCGTCAACGCTAAACAACAATCCCGCTTTAGTTGCAGCTTAGTTAGTAGTGGCCCTACTTGGGAAACCAGGGGTACCGGTTTCGATTCCTTTTAGGGACAGACGACAGAAAAATATTTGTTCACGGGTCATGAGTGTCATGGGAATTGAATTGATACTGTTTGTTTTACACTCTTAGTCAGGGGGTATGATTATGTAAACGAAAGCAATTTTTTAGCGCCCAAGAGCTAAAACTGTCGCTGTTACTCGTATTTCTGTTTGACTTGGCAACTCGGTGTTTGTCTAACATGTCTATCACTACATAGTATAAAACAAAGTCGCTTTCTCTGTCCCTTTGTGTCCTTAAATCTTTAAAATTACGCAACGGACTTTGATGCGGTTTTTTTAAAAGATAGAGTGATTCAAGAGGAAGGTTTATATGTATAATAACATCCATTAAATAGTTATTGCACCCGTGCGAAGCCGGGGCGGGTCGCTAGTAAACTTATATAGGACTAACTAATTGAGGGAGGAAGAAATACCATATATATAGAAATACCTATGTTTGCAGTTCGTGATCGGTGCAGTTATAATGTGTTACGTTTATTTACTCTGAAAACGTTGGAGGCGTGTCGTGGTAAATGGCAAATAATATACTGAACTATTTAGCGTTGGGGGCCAATGATTTCGTACAAATTAGATCATCGAGCACGTTCTTATTTTTATATATTTATCTTGAGTGTGTAGATGTTGTGAGCATCGTGAACAGTGTTATGATAACAATACGTAGAGGTGCTATTATGCCGGCGCGGACTGTCACCACATTACGGAATATCGTGCGTTTCACTATTGACATTATTAATATTTATTACAAATATTTACTCGGTCACGAAGGTAAATCACATGTCCGATATTATACAGAAGATCACGACTTGATACGTCACAATATAGCGATGTAAATATGTACGTTGAAACCATGTTATCGTCTCTGAAACAAACATGAAATATTTGAATTATATATTTAACACAAGTATTGTCAATGTACCAAAAATATATGAAGGTACATAATTAAAAATGAGGTAAGCGCGTGCCATTAGGTAAAATACCCGTGGACTGATAAAAGGTAAATACATTTCTGGACTAGGTAGGTACTCTACCATGAAGATAAAGTACTAAAATGTTACTTATTTCTTACTTTTTATTTCTTAATCACGTCTGGTAGAGATACTCTACACTGGTCTATGTATATAATTTATTTGTCAAAAATAGAATATGCTTTCAGACAATTAGTAGTGTGCGGGCAATACGACCGGTTTCTTCCCAATTATTATTTTATTCGGAACCAGTTAAATCCAGTTCCGGAGACAATCGCTCCTCGCCGACAACTGTTCAGCGGTGCACCTACAAATTTAAATATTTAACCTTTTCAATATAAGGTTCAAATTTGTTTAAAATTTCCACAGCCGCATGAACTCGTCCCTTGAATACCATTAGGGGAATAAAATAACACGCACACTAAAGATTACTGTGAGTCACACAAAACAGGGGTAATTTTTAACCCTAACATTAAACCTTTTAACAACTTTTATTTAACTTGCAATATTTCTATGTAGGTACTTTATGCGTCCAGTCTTTTATGCTGAATTACAACTGCTTCTGTTCAATCCACGGACTTGTTTTGCATGTTGCTTCAATCTAGGTATATGACAATGCAATTTTATGACAAGCATGACCTGACCCTACTCCCTATTGGCCCCCGGTAATGGAATACACAACGCTGAGTAGATTGCTTGACTATTAGGTTTACTATGGCAAGCATTAAGTTTTCTCAATATGCATTTACTTACTGCGAAACATTGGAACAAATAAATAATTAAAAAATATAATATTCCATATTCAAATTAAACGTTAGTCATCCCGTGATGGATTGCGTCTTTAGATAGGTACACTAACTTCGGGGTTTCCGTGGGAGCTTCGCGGCTGGCCTGATTGGTCCGCGGAGTAGGTTATTTATAGCCCACCAAAATAGCATCACGCGGAGAAAACACGAGTTAACCGAAACTCTGTGCCGATTGCCAGAAGCGTCATGATGGGAACGACTACCGCGTCATCAGGACAGCCAAACAATATGCCTATACGCAATTCATTTAGCACTCATTGTAGGTATTTGAGTTCGGTATTAAAACTAACAAACGTTGCACTGCTATACTAGTAAATATACCTACGCTTACTCATAACCGTGAGTCGGGATTCTCTGTCGCAGATGGCATTGAAAATAATGATCCGAGAACAAACATTTGTCACATGTCTGTACCGACTGGGAATCGAACCAGGACCGTTTCGCTTCGCATGCAGGGTCGCTATTATCTGGGCTGCTAGTGTATCATGCAAAATCACTTTGATGTAATGGTGTACATAAAATTGAGAAATTATACTCAATAACTCGACTATACATAGGTGCAAACAACAGAATAGTAGGTACTTAGTACTCGTAGTAGGTACATTAGCTGGTCCCTTAAGATTACAAATATTGTTACTCAATTTGTCAAATGTTTCAAGAGTCATGCAATCGCCAGCAACGCGCCAACAATTACATAAAGATTTAAGTCGTTTTGACTCAAAATAATCTATTAAGTATTAAGTAGAATACAATAGGTATGATATAAGTCTGCCTAAGTATAACGTAAGATTCTTTCCGACTCAGAGATTTAATTTTGCCGACTGTGTTCCGACAATATAATTTCACAACATGTGCAATATCTATCGTATAAGTAGCTTGTAAACAATTTACGTATACTGTACTTACTTAGGTATGAGCTAGATAGTGAAACATGGAATTAAGAAACGATATCAATTAAATTGCATAGGTAAGTACATGGTTATATTGAATATAAGTCCAATCGTACTGAAAAGTACTACAGAGTACCTACAGAATCATATTACATAATATTTAAAGTATAACTTATAATTCATAATGTTTCTAATACTTTTAACACTAAATAATAGATCTAATTCTCTTAAAATTTTTTGCATATTTTTTGCAAAGCCATGAAACAATAATTCTGTGATTACTATTGATAAGCCTTTATAATCTTAACGAAATGTGTTTTCTTGTTTCCAGAAAACTCAAATGCGGCCGATGATAGCCGAATATGATCCCAAGAAAAAAGGAGTTAAAAATGACTTGTCCGATGTCGTTATGGTCAAGTAAGTGACAAAGTTCCGTTATAATTTCCTGATAAAAGTTCATTATAGCGACCACGACTAAGCTTGGAATGCCCGTGTTGTTAATAATTTTATTCAGTTTGAATATGTTTTCATGTTGGCAAATGTGATTTGTATGTCTGCCCATGAAGTATTGTCTGATCGAAACATGTTCACTATAATAAATAATATATTAATAAACAAACCAGGATCCCAATTTATTATAGATACCATGCGTTGAATCAATTAACAAGTATCGACTAATAAATAAGTAGCTTTTTAGTCATATTTGCCTACCTATTTTCTACAATGTGATTAAAATTATGCCTATCTACTTAGTATTTTTGGACGACTTTCTACTGACTTACTTTTATCATAATTTAGGTAATCTATCGACACGACAGTTAGTTACGTAGGTAGCCACTGAATCATAATGCCCCACCTGAAGGTATATAAAATTCGGTCAGACAATACTGCTTTGTAATTAGAGATTTCAATCGACGTAAAGCATGCTTCACAGCTCTGCTAAACCCCATTTTATCTTGGCAAATATTGATTTTCTTTGTTGAAAGATATCTGAGTTGGTCCGGAAAACTAATAATATTGACATTTTTGTTCAACAGGACATTGAAACGAAAATTTCTTATAATATTTACTATCAAGTAATGCCTGTAGTCATTATTCTATTTTGACTATAGTAGTGTGCAGCGAAGGCCGTACGGTCCGAGCCCAATAAACATTTTGAGAGATGTATTATCGTTAAAATGGTATTTTATATTGTATGTTGACTGTTAAGTATTTGCTCCTTATAACGAGCTATATTAGCTCGACGCCGTTCGAGACGATCCGGGAAGACGAGTGCTGCTTCCACGAGATTTAAGTCGTTCGACGATCTCGATCATCTAGCATCTAATGGACTCATACACCGGTACATCATTCCATTTTATGGTTTCAATTTGTTTATATAATTTATCTTATTTGGTAATGGTAATGTGAAAATACATGTTGTGTGAGAGCCGGGCCGCGTCGCCGTGCGCGGTGCGCCCGCGCAGACGACCACCGACGTCTCTCCAGCGCCATCTCTGTTCAGGCTCGGGATTGGCTTTCAAACTGGTTATTTGTACAAATTTGATTTAGCTTTATGTCTTTTGTTTCGATATAACACCCCAAAACACTACAACAATTATGTTTGTAAAACATCAAAATGTAAAAAATCAAACATCATAAAACAATCTGGGCTTGTTATAAGAGATGCAATAAGACAAATTGTTTAAAGTTTCCTTCAATAACGTAAAGCTGTATTGAATTTAGCGGTTGGGCCATTTCATTGTAAATGCCGAGTCTTAACAGAGTGAAGCGCATCTGAAAAAAACTTCTATTTTACTTTTTGGAGACCATAATGAATGTATCACACTTCACACATCGACACTCACACATGTAACTGTAAAGTAACTAACATTTGAGTAAATAACTTTAAAAATCGCGGTAACCAAATATCAGTACGTCCGTCATAGGTTGACACAGTAGATCAGAGAATTCGCGGTCGCGACAGCACATCGAATCACACCCCGGGAATATCACATTCGAGCTTCAAATGTGGCCTTTTTGTGTCATTGCTATAGGCTACCATATCCACAATCTCGTGCTTTTCAATTTAGTGAATGTTTTGTACTACACTTCTTTACCCACTCACTTCTAACCTGTCGATCATAAGATTGTTAGTTATTACATAAATCAGCAATGGCCGTCGCTATAATAGTGTTTGGCAAATGCTCCACAGATACAAAGTTGACCCAAATGAGATTCCCGTGGAACAACAGGCGGGGTCTACTCTGCCCCTCATGGAGATCCCCGGACGGGATATTGAGGCCGACGAGGACTATAATCCGTTCGAGCATCGGAAATTGGCCCACCCAACATCGTAAGTGCAATATTTTTAACTACCTAATACTATAAATGCGAAAATCTGGCTGTAACCCTTTGACGACTAAGCCACAGGCCTGATTTGAATGAAATTCGGAATGAAAACTGTTGAAAGACCAGGGTCACACATCACCTGCTTATTTTTTCAAAAACAAGCCCGCACGAGGCTGAAATAGGTGATGAAAATGAAAAAAAAAACAAATTCCACACGAGCGAATAGCTAGTTATTTATTTAATACTAATTTGGCTAGCCAAACCTCAAATTAAGATTGACTACTTTTCTAACTTGTATAAAAAATTGACACGCATTCTAACAAATGTTTTTATTTTTAGTAACTGTTGCACTTCTAAAGAATATATCTAATTAACATTTTCCTTTTATTTATTATACCGACACTTAAAATCTAAAAAGAAATGAAAACTTAGTTAGGCGATTTGTCGATTTTTCCTAGCTAAAATTGGGCCTTTATTGGGTAGCTATGCTTTAAGTTTTGGACATAAAAGCTAATTGTCGAGTACAATGCTCTGTGTGGAAGTCAATAGTACCGTTAGACGAGAACTCGCCATGTATATTGTATAACCCATACCTACCGTCCGTTCATTCCGAGTGTTGCGAAACAACCTCTGCAACATACCGACATGTTATGATTGGCGAGATACGAGTCATTTCTTACAGTCCCTACTGTCGTATCATAAAACTGACCACGCCGTGGTGTCACTTCAATTTTATGAGGCGACATTTATTCCTGCTGTATGTAGGTTTTTGAAGACAATTCTTTTATTTTTAGACGAAGTTAACTTTTATAGATGTAAAGAATTATTATAAGGAAATATTTTTACAAAACGACAATTTAAATAAACATAAACATATTTAGGTACATAAATTGTTTAATCGAGTTTGTTTATTAATGTAGCAACATCCCGTGAGATTATACCTTCGTAAATTGAATATGAGAGGTACTGTTGGATGGTGTCCAAAATTATTAATCGTAGGTATTTCCATTAAGTAGTTACCATAATGAAGCATTAACTTAGATATGAAATTAATTAAAATTATCGAATACATTGCACGGCTTATTATCAAATTCTATTCAATTAATTGTAAAATTTCTTTCCTTGTTTCCTAACATGTTTGCAATACAAAATAATAATTTAAAATGTGTTTATAAGTCATCCTCATCATCACAACCCATAAGTGTCTTACTGCTGAGCATGGACCTTTTCTTAGAATGAGAAGTATAAGGCCACTAACACCATAGTCCACCATGCTGGCAAAATGCGGATAGGCAGACTTAAAAGTAGGTACCTATCACTAAAAAATAAATGTATTTTTCTTTACAGAGACATGGATACCTTAATCCATTTGCTGAAAGGATCTTTGGGGAGCGGTATTCTAGCCATGCCTATGGCATTCCTCAACGCTGGGCTGTTGTTCGGCCTCGTGTCAACTTTCCTCATCGGGGGTATATGTACATACTGTGTGCATATCCTCGTGAAAACAGCCCATGAACTCTGCAGAAGGATACAAAAACCATCTTTAGGATTTGCTGAGACTGCCGAGGCCGCTTTCTTATCCGGACCACCAGGAGTGCGCGTGTTTTCTAGGCTCGCCAAGTAAGTCATTTATGTAATAAAAAGAAATATAAAATCTAAGTTGCTATTAAATATTATAAGTTGCCTGCTAGACTCGGAAGATACTAAATAAGAAGGTACCTAAATTCGTTCATGAGACGCAATTATTAGACTAGAGTACCTCTTCTTAAAAACGATAAAGTTACGAAATTCTGAAATGAATGCGTATTAATTCCTAACGAATTGTTTTCCGTTTTACAGAGCTATGATCAACTGGTTCCTGGTCGTGGATCTACTCGGTTGCTGCTGTGTGTACATCGTGTTCGTGGCCAAAAACTTGAAGCAAGTTGTAGACTTTTACGCTAAGGGTAGCGACGTGCTCCCGCAAGATGTTGACATACGAGTCTATATGGCAGCACTTCTTCCCTTTCTAATTCTGATTAACCTTCTGAGAAATTTGAAGTACTTGGCGCCTTTCTCCATGCTCGCAAATCTTCTGGTCGGCACAGGAATGGGAATAACTTTCTATTATCTTTTCCAAGACATCCCAAGTGTAGGCGAGCGACAGTGGTTTGCTGGTTTTGGACGTCTCCCAACCTTCTTTGGTACCGCTATCTTTGCTCTGGAAGGCATCGGCGTTGTCATGCCCCTCGAAAATAACATGAAGACTCCAACTCACTTCATTGGCTGCCCTGGAGTCCTGAACGCCGGCATGTCCTTTGTTGTTTCCTTGTACGCACTGACTGGATTTTTCGGATACTTGAAGTATGGAGACGACACTCGTAGCAGCATTACCCTGAACCTGCCGGAAGATCAAGTGTAAGTGTGCAAAGCCTGAATGAAAATGATTATACCAACATGTTTCTTCATGTTAAAAATAGACAGAGTTAAGCCTTTTAATGAGTGACTGTTAGTGACATTTTGAATCTTCCAGTGCTTGATAGTGCTAAGGCCTTGGTGGAAATCTTTAAAAATATTTGTTATATCATTTTCGATTTATTCAACTGGGTTATTAAAATCTACCAACAATTGGGTTTTCCACCAACTCTTCCACGACCATAGAGACGTTTAATTAGTGTAGGTACTTACACTGTACGTCCGTTGTTGCCCTCTTTTCGACGGTAAACCTGTACGCTGAAGAAGATTTAGGGTATTGTACCAACATATTTTTGTTAAATCAAGTTGATTAATTTCAAGAGTTACGAGTGCCTACTACTAATTTATATTATCATTAATATTGCAGTACCTCATAGAGAACAAACGGAAAGAGTAAAAGCTCAGCTTATTTAAATTTAATGTCTTTCATATTTGCAGGCTTGGGCAGTGCGTGAAACTTATGATTGCCGTGGCCATGTTCCTCACGTACAGTCTTCAGTTCTACGTGCCAATGGAGATTATCTGGAAGAACGTCCGCCATTGGTTCGGTGCCAAGAAAAACCTTGCCGAATACAGTATCAGAATTGGTATTATCACCATGACAGTTTGCATCGCGATTGCCATCCCGAATTTGGGCCCCTTCATTTCACTAGTGGGTGCTGTGTGTTTGTCTTTCCTTGGTCTTATCTTTCCCGCTGTTATCGAAACTGTTACATTCTGGGACCGACCTAACGGCCTCGGTCGCTTTAACTGGATACTTTTGAAAAATATCTTCCTCATCTCGTTCGGCGTGGTCGGTTTCCTTACAGGTTCCTATGTCAGTATTATAGATATAATCCAAGGTGAAGAGTAATATACAGCATTCGAAAGACTAAGATAGATTAAGGCTCAAAATTTAAACCTTTATTATGGGCTAAATTTTATCGTAACATTAATTTAAATAGCTTCTTTAATTTAGTTTTTATACAGTTTAAGTTAAATAGAAAAGAGATTCCGAATATAATATTTTCTGCAATGCTCAAATATCATCGTTTGAGATTAATAGGTGTCCACAAGTGGGTACCCATTTCAACATTATTTACATGGTAGTAGTTTGCTGATCGCGAATGACTACTTTTTCTTACAAGTTTGTGTAGAACCGAATCTCCGTAGCCATTTAGAATTAAGCGACTGTAGATAACTAATTTTATAAATGTGTGAGAATTGTTCTAGTGCATTATTGAAATGTGATACAATATTAGGTTAAATGGAAAAGCATGAACTGCTATTTATAAGAAAAATAAATTATGTTCGAAAAAATTTATATTTCTTTCAAAAAGATAAGACAATATCAATGTTATCAATAGTTATAAGATTTCGGATTAGATTACAGCTTGTATTGTCCAGCTTTCACTGTAAAATGAGCTTAAGGGGTTTCTAAAAATAGATAATATTTGTGATTAATAATGGCATTTCTGACACCAAAAACTGTTTACAAGTATGTGTAGATTACTCATAAATATTTTTTTGAGGCATTTATCTGTTAACATTATCACTTAGTTGGTATATAATTACGAACATTTCTGATTCTTGTATTAAGGAAGCGACAGTGTTTATTTTTATAAATTTCTGACCTTGTGAAGTATTGAACAATTTTGAAGTCCTTAAAGGATTGTTTAATTGTATATGCGACATAATTATATGTATATTATCTATAGGGTACATTAAAATAAGTCTGCCACTGTACAGAAACGGACATTGGAATGTATTGACGTAGATAGCCATCAGAATTGCAGAGAGAACTAACGGAACAGTCTTAAGGTTACTGTACTCGTATTTTACTTTAACTACTGATTAATGGCCAATATATCTAGAAACATTAGATTTACCGCGGGCATGAGATTGAAAGTTCTAGTGCTTGTCTTGTCCTTTTTTCAATTGTATTACAACAATTTATACAGTGAGTGCCGATTTTAACCGTCCGTCAGTAAAAATCAGGAATCTTTGATATGAATAACCTTTGTCCTGCATACCAGTTACAGTTAATATACGTATTTTTATAAACACTATATTTTGATATATTCAGAGTTTACAAAGTGGCCCATAACATTCCGCAAAAATGTACCAGACTTCAGAATAGGAAGGTACTCGTTAAGATGAATTAAATAAAGGTAGCAGCTGTATAAACAACATCTTGCGCAAACCACGAGTCTCATTGTCACATCCTCTAGAACACATCTAATCAAATTTTATAAACTGATTCAACCTTGCTTTGTAACAAGTAACAGCGCTCCTAAATAGGTATATGTTTTGTGTCTAAAATGACTATATATGTAGATGATAAAACGCGTCATTGTTACGACGCCCAGTGCGTTTTGTATGCAATGTAATTATGATAAACTTCACTAAGCGAAGGCGTGGCGAAGGATAGAACTCGAAACTAAACATTACAGAAGAGATTCTTGAAATGCTTTTTAATTTTGTAATTTGCGTATATTCTGTGTTCTGGGTGTAAGATTCGTGGTTTGGTTAGATGTTGTGCAGGAGTTAAAGCCTTTGTTAGTGCGGCCGCACACCAGAGATAAGTACATTTGAATTACAATAAATTGTAGCGCCACATTTGAAACGAAACAGATTTATCGCCCCCCTTTATTTGTATGTAAACCCGCACATCAAGGACACATTTGTAGGAGGTGCAGTTTATGGCGAGGCGTTTGTCGCGCCATAAGAATTGAAGATCGAACACGTTCATTTTATGTGGCACGAAAATGAAAGACAATACAACTAGACGCTACAACTGTGCTTCCCATGTGCGTATACAAAATACATTTGTCGCCTCATAAGTATATTGCAATAATTATTGCGCCGTAAATATATGTTGCGAGTAATATGTGGTGCCGGTGTGCGGCCTTACTTAAAGAAATGTATAGATTCCGTCATTTCGCGAATTTTTATTGTATTCTACAGGCTATTTATTGTTTCTACGGATAACTTACAACAAATTAGTATTAACTAATGCTATTGCATTGTCGGCTACTAAAGATAATAATAGGAATACATTATTACACTCTTAGGAAATAATCAGATAATGTTCCTTTGATTGAATAAACCTGAATATTTATTTATGATATATTTAATTTCCTAGAAGTAATGCAAAAATTAAGTACCTAAGTAGTGTGGTAATGAAAACTGGTGATAATAACAGGAAAGTTAAGTCGGATCATTGGAATGGACATAATTGTACGTAATCTTATGTTCTATGATTATAAGTAGGTATACATTAGTGTTATGATTGAATCGTTTTATTACCTATTGAGGACTCTGAGGAGTAACAGTCTCTATAGGTATAGCTATAGGTACCTTGTTTCATTATATAAAAAGCTGCCGTAATTTTGTACTAAATCTATAACTTATTTTTCCACGGATTAAACGTACCTTAAGTTTATTGTACAGTGCGCCCAACTTATCTCTGAAATGGCAAAAATTGGAACTAACGAAAAATCATTCATAAGTACGTTGTGGTC